>MJUU01009187.1:246206-271339 GCA_002080025.1 Modiolus philippinarum
AATCTCTAACATTGTTTTCCGGTTTTATTATCGTACGATAATTTCTCGATAGTTAAATTTTAGGGTAAACCTCGAACTTTAAAATGTGAAAATTTAACTATCTCGATGTGAGAAATATACGTCATAAACTGGGAACATTGTTAGAGACTATATTTATCGCATCATATCTGTTCAATAAAAGTGTTAATTTTTTTTTGTATTCACTTTTAACAGAATCAGTTAATGTTACTGTGATGCTACCTTTAAAAACTGAAAAAAATATCAATAGATATAATTGACATTGTTTACTTGATTTAAAAAAAATGCGTCTTTTTTCATATATCCACTATTTTAAATGGTTTCAGACGAAAAGGAAACGCCGAAATCAACAAGTGAAGGACACGCTGTAAATATCAGTACAACAAATGAAACTCCTTCCGAGGAGAACATTGTGAAAAATACAATCAACCCTAATCTTTTGAGTGTCGACAGCACAGAGGCTTGTAGTAGACCCAATAGTGACGAATATGTCACATTGTTTATAAACAAAGACAACTGTCCTGAAAACGAGGCAGACAAGGACACTTCTAATATTTCAGGAAACGTATGCAATGGCGATAATTCTCGGTCCAATTCAGGACAAAATATTGTGCAACAGAACGCAATCAATGAAAACAGTTTACCTGTTGTAAATAACGTCAATAATGATGAAAAACAAACTGAGGACACTGAAAAAGATGTTCAGGATTCTCAAGAAAGTGTCCAAGATTCAGTTTTAAACTCTGTGGATGGAATTGCACAACAGGATGTTGCGAATGAGAGTATGCAGTGGGATGCCGTTAATGAAAACACGAGTTTTAAATATGACACAACGGAAGAAGTAACTGTAAATAGTACTAATGAAGATGGTCCAAGTCGAGTAAACATTCCAATAGAAATAAATGGCGAACAAACTTCAGCGCAAGAATCCCCAGTATTGAACGAAAAGACAAAATCATCACCAAAGAAAAAATCAAAGAAATCTTCGAAAAAGAAGGAAAGTAAAAATAAATCGCTTTTCCGCCAAAGTTGTGATGTTTCAAACATTGAAAAAGACATTTCAACACAACAGGTTTCTTTTGACCAAGATCCAAAGGACAATTCGCCGAAGGAAAGACGACGATCGTTTTCAGAATTTCTTCGACCTGTTTTCGGCAATATATTTTCTAAGAACAGTTCAACTTCGCCTTCAAAGAAAAAGGACAAAACAGAAGGTATGTATGCAAAGACTTTCTTTTGAGTCCCCAGATAAGCTCTTTCAACCAAAGAGAAAAGTTATGAAAAAGAATTAACTTTAAAAGTTTTATGCATTTTTCATAACTTTTCAAAGAATATCAATGGCCATGTCATAATTTCAAGCATTTTCAAATCTTAATTTTTCAACCTTCATTTACAACCGCTTTCATTACTATGCAAACCCTGATAATATGGAACTTCCCTTTCTTCCGTAAGTGGCCATTTCCGAGGTAAGATTGTAAGCGTACTTTCTTTCCGGCGTGCAGAGAATCCACGGTTACAAGATTACCTAGTTAAGACGAGCTCACATGCACTCGTCTTCAATCGGAAAATAACCAATCAGAACTCTACACTTTTATGAATCAACAACAGAATCCGTGACGACACATCATAATATGTTAAAATGGACGGGGACATTAGTTCTGCATTAAAGGTTTCAGTACATTGAAAATTATATTTTATGGAAGAAATAGCTACTTACATTCGATCAAAATCAAAGGTAGGTATTTCTTTAACTCCTTTATTAAGAAATTCTTCATCTTAAAAGACGGAATTTCTCTCATTCATGGAAGGATATCCGATCTTTGATCTGCTCTCATGTACAATGCATGTAGGAAGCTATTACTTTAAAGTCGCCTCACCATACTCCGAACTTTTAGTCACGGTTGGGTAGTTTAACTTCAGACATAACCCTTTTATCGGCTGTATGCACCTTTATAATTGAAATAGGGTCCGCACCGGTCAAAGAGTCGACCGAATTATAAAT
The DNA here is from genome assembly GCA_002080025.1 of Modiolus philippinarum. NCBI lineage: Eukaryota > Metazoa > Mollusca > Bivalvia > Mytilida > Modiolidae > Modiolus > Modiolus philippinarum. Next base: position 248,227 of record MJUU01009187.1, read on the forward strand.
TTGCAGTTTATGTTTTTTAGTTTAATTGTATTTTGTAATTCTTGTGTTTATGTTGTATATATGTTTTGTATTGCTTCTGTCCCCAAGAGATGTAATTTTGCAATAAATAAATATATACATACCATACCATTCCGATGATGCTCGCAGTCACTTTTACGGTTTCGTATAAACTGAGTCCCTGTAAAGTTCCTTCTACTTCTTTTGCATTCCTTTCTCATGTTAATTATACTCGACACCTGATGACTTTGGGATCTAAGTATCCAGCTGGCTTTTTTACTCTGATTTGCGTTTAGAGTCACGAGATTTAGGAACAGCTTAGGCTTTTTGTGATCGTGTCCTTTCAGTACAACAGCATACTTGATGTCTCATATCAGTGTAATTTAGAAACTGAAAGAAAATAATGTGAATTAAAATACAAATCTGAGTACATTCTAAATAAGAAATAAACCATTGTGTGGCATAATTGTTTTTATTTTCGATATTTCAAAATTCTTTGGTATATAAAGCTATATTTCACTATAAAATCAAGTCTGGTCCGGTCTTAGTCCTTAAAAACATTTAAATTGACATTTTATTTTTTTTTTACTTTCAGTAACGACACAAGACGAAGAAGCAATCCAACAAGAAACCCTGGAATCATAGTTTGTAAGGATGGTGTAAAGTGAAAAGCATAAAAATATATTGAAATGATATTTTTTTATATTCACACGAAAAATGAACATAATTATTGAATTTGATGTATTTATACAAACCTCTCAGGTATTCGTATATTTTCTCCCATTGTGCAATAAAATTATTTGTAGACCAAGAAAGATAACTCTCATCATTTCTTTATTGTGGACCATGAAAAAACTAAATAAAACAGTAAATAAAGCAATTTAATGCTTTTAGTAGGGTGCCCAAGGTCCAAAAAAGACGCTTAGTTTTCGAGTTTTGGGTTAACGGAATCACGCTTGGCTAATTTTTGTTTTAAATGATAGAACAACTATTAAATTTCAAATTTTTAGCTGTCGTAGAAAGTTTCTGTGGTCATAATTTCTCTAATTTCTCCTTTTTTAACGGTACCCTAAAACAGTGCTTGGGATATGGTATCTTTAAAGTTATAGAATAGTAGAACTCTCTTGCATTCTAATAAAAAGTTTTTCACGATAAAGTCAAGACCTGAAATATTTAAATACAAGTTATTTTTGACTGGTGTTTGTAATTTATCGGTCTTAATGTCGGGGTAAATTTAAGTATTAATTAACGACATTTTCATTGAATGCGAAATATCTATGCTTTATTTCTGAAAAATTCCAACTTTGACGAAAGTACATATACGAATTGTACATGCTCCAAAAATCATGGATGTAATGCCCATCGTTAAAGAGAAATCAACAATTAAAAAGCCAAAATTCGCGCAAGACTTTCAATTTTAGTCGATGTGAAGACCATGCCAATTGGTCATATTCTTTCAAGCGTCGAGAGATAAATCTAATCATTTCTTGTCAAAATTACTTGACAAGCCCAAGTCTAGTTAAATAGCGGGAATCTAATGACAATTATACGTTGCTTTGTTTTGATTTTCCAGGCACATGTGTTTGTTTTCACGTTTAAAATCATTTTTCCATATCATTTCAGATAATAGGGTTTTGTTTCAGTAGGAACGGTTTGAGTAAGGTGTTTTGGGGGGGAAATTGACTTATTTATACCAATAACAAAAGTACGATTTATTTCGCCTAAACTAAGTTTATATTTTAGCGGTTCGTTTTAAAAATAAATTCAAGCTTTCCTTTAAAGAATAATCCTATAAAAGTCAGAAATGCGCAGTTCCTTGTATATGCGAAAGAACCCCTCATATCACGGAGGTGCAAATATTCAAAATGACAGGCCTTTAAAACAAAATGCCAGCTTTGAAACTTGTTGAATAAAGACAACAGACAAATCATTGTAAAAACTAAAACTAAAGAACTACACAATAAAATTTACAATAATATTCGAATTTCGTTGCAGTTTCTATCTGTGAAATGAAGCTCACTTTAAAATACATCAAAATGTTCAAAATTTTAGGATCTGACCTTTGTCCCAATCTTAAATAAAATGTGACCAAATTCAATCTCTACGACATCGTCATTTCGATGCGCCATGGTATCCTCTTTCCAAACATGTATAATACAGGTGTGTGTTATTCCGTTAACCCAAAATCGGAAAAATCGTCTCTTGGGCACCCTACTATTTTATTTATTTGGACTAACTACAAAGGAAATTTGTAGTCAGTTTATAACAACCAAAGTGTGTTTTTTGTCAAAATAATAACACAAACAAAACAAAACAAAAAACAAACAAACAAACAACAAAAGCCAAAACAAACAAACTAAAAAGAATAAACAAGACCAAACGCAAAACACGAAAATAAATGTTCCAACGTTGTCCGAATGCCAAGTTCAGCATTCTAAAAAGTTAGATGAAATAACCGATTGTGGTACATGTAAACATCCTTGTAAAAAACTGGGGGGAGGGGGGATTACACTAACTAAATTTTTCATTATTCCTATATGCACTTCGAGCATTATGGTCAAGAAGTTTGGTTGCTATCGCATCACAAGCATTGACACTAATACAACTTTCATCCGTATGCACTGGTCCTACCACTTAAAAATGACCACTGAACTGCAAAACCGAAGTCAATGTCGGAAGAAATATTGCAAATTCAGATGCAACATTTTTGTAACAGACAATTTGATTTGTCAATACTTACCATCAAATACTCTATCCAGATACCTCTAACAAAGTAGGTTCCCCAACCTCGTACAAATACAAAATGGTTATGAAATTGATTGATCATTTCCTTAAAATGATCGCAATAACAGTACATAATTTGAATATTCCAGGGCATCAATCTTTGATTTGACGGTCAAAAATATCCGTTTTTGACTGTCAAAGCTACGATTGAAGCTTGCGGATATTCAAATAATGTACTCAATGAATAATCAAAATCAACAAACCAAATGCAAATATCCTCATCACACACTGTAATTGACAAACTATCTATACCTTGAAGAAATAAATAAGATGATCATGATTTTGATGTCAAGGCAAAAGGCTTATGAGAGGCAGTTAATGTTTTATCCAAGACCAAGATATATAGCGGATAGCATTAACATTAAGGGGCAACATTTGTTACCGTTCACCACGTGCTGTCCAACAGAGTTTCAACGTTCCAATCGTGAAGCCAACTATATGGAAGAAGAACATACATCTAGAAAATAATTTATGTCAGCTTATTCCGCTATTTTTGTCTAAGGTTTCATTTATTAAGAAATTTAACAAAATAGTTATTTAAAATGTAAAGAAAGTTCCAAAGTATTTAAGATTTTTACTCCTTATCACTTTTACAACATTTTCATTACAAAAACGTAAACTTAAACACATAAGATTTAAATATGTTGCTGGAATTTCAGAACACAGAAATTAATAGATAATTTGATAAAAGAATTAAACATAAATATCACTAGAGAAATTAACATTTCGCAATTTATATCTCTTATTTCGTTGGCGACCCCTACTTCTTATTTTGTTATAATTATTTCAAAACACATACAAAGTATGAACAAAATCTATAATAGATTTTTCAAGCTTTCCTCTAAATATAATCATTTTCCCTACCATTTCTATGTGAAATCCTGAAATTTTCAAGTTCGGTTTTTGCGCTTAAATGCACGGTGACCCAAATTACATTTTTAACAATAATACAATTATGTTTCTACACAGGAAATTTCACAAAATTCTATTAATAGGAAATTAATACCATACAGACACCTTAATATCACTGTTGAAGTGCGACGCGTTAATTTCCTTATTAACGTGAATGACATTTGATTTGCAACTCGGTTAAGTGCCCTATTTACATTAATGTGAACCTTATTTTGCACCTTATTGCAGTAAATTTGTTATTGACTTAAATAAGGCACCTAATCGAGTTGCATCCAGAGAAATTAAATGCCATTGACATAAATAAGGCAATTCTCGCACTTCGGACCCAGTGAATATTCTTTCAATTACCTCTTGTTTTTAGGCCTGTTTTTTAACTCTGCTGGTGGATTGTTAGTCCCTGAGGGTATTCACCAACCTAATAGTCAGTACTTCGGTGCTGACCCGAAAACCGATTTTTGTTGAAACTTGCAATATCTAAATTTTACAAAAGTTTGTTGAAAACTAAGGAGTATCTCCTTCATGCATAGCTCTGTCCTTAAAGAATTTTGGCTTTTCTATTTAGACCCTTTTGGTTATTTGTTCTCTATCAGCTTTTACACGTTTTCGGTTAATGGACTTCCAAATGTTTAGGTTTTATCTGCACTGATGAGACATAAGTTGTCGAAATGCGCATATGCAGAAAATAAGTTTACAGTAACTTCGGTATTTTGTTATTTATTAAATATGTTTAAGGTCAAACAGAACCTGAAAAAGTTTTGCTAAACTTAAAACATTTTTTAAGTTAATAATAAAACAAGTTTAAAGTTTCAGATTAAAATATATTGAAATATATGTTTGAGATGTATGATTTTTATTTTTCTTAGATATGGTGTACTTGTACATGAGATAATATCTCATGTGTACAATTTGTTTAATTACTATTATCTAAATTTATGTAAATTCTAAAACCTTAGGTTTAACCCCCTCTATCGTAGTTTTTTCCTTCGCTATATTTGATATTACTGATTATTCGAATTTCGTTTGGTTTTATGCATTTTAAATATTTTTTGAAATTATGGATTTCCTATGTTTGGGTTCTATAGTGCTGCTGATGAGGAATTAATTTACGAAATGGCCATACAGTTCATTAAAATTATTGCAGTTGGAGTTAACATGTGTTATGGTCTCATGTTCATTTACTCCATATCCTTTCGTAAAATATATACCCGCCATCTTTGAACATGGTCTGAACGATGGTTAATTGTAACCAAATGGTTTAGAGATAAAAAATAATAAAACACTGAAACAAAAACCAATATTAAACCAGTTTAATGTTTAAGAAAAATGAAACAGGCCTTTGTGTACTCTTATAATTAATGTCGAGTTAACTAATAAGGAAAGTTTAAACTCTAAATACAACACTCAGTTAGAATGGCCACTTAACCATGAAATCGAGGTCAAATCGAAAGCCATACAACGATTTTCTTGAGCAATCAAATGCAGTGATGTTGTGACTGATTCATTGTTGGTTTCTATATTAATAACTGACAATTCCTTTGTAAAAAGATGGCAAAATGCTACATTGTGTATGAATAAGAAAAAGAAGGGAAACGGGGAATGTGTCAAAGAGACAACGACCCCAAGGGGAGCAATAACAACTCAAACCCACCATAAGATCTTCAATGAACGGTGAGGAAACCCTACACCCAACGGTAGGTCGGAGTTGGCCCCTAAATAAAAGAGTAATCAAGTTCAGCGAAATAAGCATCTTCCTAGACTCCGATAGACATAAAGTGAACTAACTAGAAAACAGACAAGACACACAAAGGCTTAATAAATTTCCTGACTTAGGACAGGAATGTATGCATACAATATTTTGTCTGTCGCCCTCCACATTCGATGACCTTGTGTTTTCTTTAACACAGAAGCTGACAAAAGATATACACGTCACAAACTGACGGTGGGGACAGATTTATTAAATCGGTTCTTTACTAGACCAGCCTACATGCCAAATATGAATGACCTACGACTTACAGTTATTGATAAAAAATAACAGAAAAATACACCGTGAAATTGAATTCAACGTCCAAAGCTATATTGTAGACAGTGATTTACAATGCAAGACCACACTACATGGCCTTGTTACTAATAAGAAATGTTTACCAACATGTATGCATGGATAGAAAAAACATTTCTTATTAGTAACAAGGCGTTGTGGACTAACATGATTTTTTACATTAAACATTATTGATATACACCCAATAGAGTAAAAAGTTACGCCGTCCTAGTACTTAGAACATGCCTTGCTTTCAGAAATTTTCTTTCGTCGTAGGCGAGACCAAAGTCGAAGTTACGACAAATTTTTCAGATTTGAAAATTGAGAAAAAGAACATCATGACTGATAAATATGGCAATGAGCTACACCGATTTGTAATCAAAGTAACGAATTACCCTGATTGGTTACAACGTCAACAAGACAATGTACTTTCCGAATGGTAATCACATATCAACATAACAACGACTGGCTGCTCTAGCGCTGAGTAATCACTCAGTAAGCTACCCGGGCTGGTAATCAAGTACAAGGTTTAATAATCTTGTTAACGCGATTACCAAACCGTTTGGACGATGTGATTATCAGTCGGCTCTTGTTTGCCGGATAATAAATCCCGGAATGCGACGCCCTCTCCAAACCATAGAGTACGATTTCAATCGACTTGTTGGTTGCTATAATCGGAGAGAATGGCTTACTACTCTTCTGTCCGTGCTCGCAGTTCCAAATTCGTAGAGTCCTTATTATCATACTAATTAGCTGTAGTGGCTCTTCCATATATGTTACAGATAAATTAATCCTCGAGGGTATTCACCAACCCAGTAGCCAGTACTTCGGTGCTGGCCCGAAAACCGATTTTATTTGGAAACTTGCAATATCTAAATTCTAGAAAATTTTGTTTAAAACTAAGGAGTATCTCCCTCTTGAAAAGCTCCGTTCTTAGCTGATTTTGGCTTTTCTGGTAACTTGTTCTCTGTCAGTTTTTACACAAATTTTGGTTTATTGACTTCTAAATGTTTTGATTTCATCTACATTGATCAGACATAAGTTGTCGAAATGTGCATATGCAGAAACAAAACTCACAGTAACTTCTGTATTTTGTTATTTGATACCTCACACTATACATATAACAATTCCAGTAAAAAGAAGAATACAATAAAACAGGTCAAAAGTTCATTAGTAGACTTTGAAGGTCAAAGCACTTATTTTTAAAAGCAATATAGATTTTTTAACATAAAATGAAATCGAAAAATGGAAGTGACATTTAAAGTAAACCATCAGACCATTCAACAACAAAGGAACATTGTAGCTTCAGACAATATAAGAAAGGAGCATTGGTGAAATGTACATCAAACAATACAGAAATCGATTACAAGTAAACAAAACGTTAGTCTACAGTTGCAAATGTTATGCAATAGGAAATTCGATTTTCTTCATGAGAAAATTTGACATTCGATAACAAAACAAAAATACTGAAACAAAAGATATGACGACGACGACGATACGTTAGTATTCGTTGACCTTAGGTCGGGAAAAATGTTACATGTAGTATACCTTTGGTTCGAAATTTTTAGTGGGAAAATGATTTTGCTTGTGTATTCTTTAGACATAAAACAAACTGAATGATATGTGATATCTGCATATGCTGTTTCTTCAAGTATTCATTTGTTCGAGAATTTCTTGTATGGATATGACATTTATCCAGACTTTGATTCCATTCTTAGTTTGACGGGTGCCACTATACAATTGTTTAGTTTTAATGAGGTCTTCTCATGACTATACTGACCTGGTGAAGATTGGTTGACCGAGCCCTTGTCAAGCAATAATTGACCAGGTCCGTGTAGTAATGAGTGGACCGAAAATAAAAGTCAATAAATGCTTAAATGCCCATATGCAGAATTTAAATTCACTATAACTTCGGTATTTAGTCATTTGTTACCACTGAGTCGATGCAACTGCTGGTGGACTGTAAGTCCTCGAGGGTATTCACCAGCCCAGTAGTCAGTACTTCGGTGCTGACCCGAAAACCGATTCTTATGTATATTTTGTTGAAAACTAAGGAGTATCTCCCTCATGCAAAGTTCTGTCCTTAGCTGATTTTGGCTTTAGGTCATATTGGTTGTTTGTTCTCTATCAGTTTTTAAACATATTTGAGTTTATGGTCTTCCAAACGTCACAGTTTAGATTTAATCTGGACTGAAGAGACACAAGTTGTCGAAATGCGCAAATGCAGAATTTAAATTTACTGTAACCTCGGTATTTAGTTATTTATTAAATGTAATAAGGGATCTGGCTTTTTATTGCAGAGCAGCATTTTCGTGCTTGTCCTTAGACGGTAATTAGAAAATGATTTTTAACACTGTTAAACAGTTAACTATACATTTATATATTCAACAAAAAGTCACATATTTATATTTTTTTAGTTTAATTGTAGAAAACGGTTTATACCAGTTCTAGTGATGATCAATTTTTTCTTCGTTCTCATCACAACAACAAATTCAAAGCCGTGGATTTTTTTTAATTCCCTTCATACGTTTTGCTTGTAAATATGAACAGCACATGTACTTCTGCTAATATTAATTGAATCCTATTCTATTAAAATTCTGTTTTGCTCACCGTTGAAAACGTTCTTCCGTTTTTGTTTGCAACATATTTCACATAGACAAAAGTAAGTAACAACGTGCAATGTGATTTGATGTTTGGCAATGAAACGTCGTCTTTGGTTGGTGAACTGAAGAACCCGACTAGACCTCACTCACTCTGATGTACAAGCAAAGAAAAACCGACTTGACCAATTAGCGAAAAGCAAAATTCCTAAACATTTCGCAATGATCATGTCTACCTTTTCAAAGAACTTAATGTAGCAAAGACCCGTTTCGAAAATTCTTTCTTCGAAGCTCAAGAATCCCGTTCCGTGCATTACTAAAACCCTTCCACTTCAATGGGACTGGTTTGAATGTATTGGTACATGTACATTCCGTAGAGTTTTAGTTATATCCTGTCTTCATGATAAAACACAGAAAAATAAAATGTCTTAATTAATAAAAGTGTTTCAGTGAATTCCATATCAAAAATAATATTGCGCCCAAGATTAAAATCTTTCCATTTCTGAGCTATAAAGGTCCAAAGGAGTGCATCATTTTGTTTTTACGAAGTACCATTTTTTTCGCTTTCCAATATCATTTTGAGGTAGTTTATTTCTTTTGATTCCTCTTTAAGTAAGCATTCCCATGCCTGTGACGAATTTGACAAACATGCTTGAGCTATTAGGAGCCAAAAGGGGGCAAAAATCTTGACTTCAAAAGTATTTAAAATATTTTATTTTTATTTTTATTTTTTATTCGATTTTAATGAATTTTTTTTTCGTTTTATTCTTCCTTGACTAAGCCACTTTCATCTTCAACGGGGTAAGGAAATACAAATCTCACTTTATTTTGTCCCTATGGTTTGAGGGCAGATCAAAGATTGTAAGAATCTTACACCGGTGAAAGTGCAAGATCGAGAAATCTCAGACATCAAAGGGTTAGATTTCAATATTTCTTCGCGATGCTTTCCGAACCAGACAATCAATGAAATCTTGCCCCGATGGTGTCTGAGATTTCTAAATCTTGCATTTTCGACCGTGTTTGATGTTTTTTCTCACATTTAAAGCTGCAAAATACGATTTGTTTTCAAACAATTGCAAATAATCGGTTTTCCAAAATCTCAATAAAAATGTTTAAAATAATAAAAAAATTAGAATAAAATATTCAAAATTTGTTTTTCTGCACATTTCTTTTTATAAAAAATATGGAATTTTCACTTATCTAAATTTCAAAATGTAATATATTTTTTTTTATTTTACGAAAGGATATAGAGTAAATGAACATGAGACCATAACACATATGTTAATTCCAACTGCAATAATTTTAATAAGCTGTATGGCCATTTCGGAAATTAATTCCTCAGCAGCAGCACTAGAAAACAAACAAAAGGAAATCCATATTCAAAAAATGTTTAAAATGCATAAAAACCAAATGCATATAAAAAGCACCATTTAAAAATTTAATGCAAGAACTATCTATAAGTGTAGTTTTGTATTGATTGAAATGAAACTGCACTCGTAAATTTCAATGCTCGATCCAACTGGAAGTAATATTTGAAAAATGCCATTCAGAATCGCAGAAATTGATATCGTGCCAACGACATGAAGTAATTAAAATATTAAAGGTGAATATTAATTTTTCAAACACCAAGTCATTAATACATGGTCGATTGACTATTAAAGACTTTTAAATCTATATAAAAATCATGTAATTTTATTCGCCATTCAAATTATTCGTTCGGCCGAGTGGTTCTTTAATGTCTAATTATAGCATGTCCCGTTTCGGAATAGATCGATCATGTTTTGAGTTGCTTTTCCATAGCACTTTGCTTTGATGGTTTGACAAGTAAAGGCGATCACAGGTTGTGACTTAATTCCGTCAGTTATGTCGGATATTTATCATCAAATAGAATTAAGAATATGGTTACTAATTCATTGATTCTTGTGGAATACTAGACTAAAACAATGGGTGCGTCTAAGAGTATACCGATGGTAAGCCAGCCCCGGGACAAGATAGTGGTAATTACAGGTGCAAACACGGGTAAGTAGGTATTTATGGGTAAGCATAGGTATTAACTATATTCAATATGACCTAGTTATAAGACATTTTTGTTTGTGGACATAAATCTCGTAACCAAAACTGGCGATAGTAAACAAACAGTATTTTATTAGAATCGATGCGCAAATATATTTTTCAAAACCCAAAAGTTCTTTCTTTTAAGCTACTAATAAACAAGCAACTAATTAGATTTTACAATGTTAGTATTTGGTCTAAATCTGTCGCTGTGTTTTTGAGTTATCATGACAAGCAGTCTTTGAGCTTGAAATGTCTGATCAAGAGGGCTCCCATGGTACCGGGTTGGGAAAATATTTTGAAAACTTTTAATTTTAAATATTCTTTTTGAACATTTCATATGATACGTTTTACATATATGACAAGTGAATTTATCAATTAATTCTTACGTTTTAAATTGATCTCCCAATTATTTCCGTTATTCAAAATATGTTTTTTCGATGGCAGCCGGATAGAGCAATTTAATATCTTTGGACACTAATCTGTTTGCATAGCAACTGTTTAAGTTATCTATATATTATTGTTATTTTTGTATTGTTATTCAGTTTCGATCTGTGGTCTGGTAGTATCCAGAAACTGCAAAATAAAAGTATTTAATTTGGAAAAACTATTTGTTTTATATAACCGGGAAACGAGGCCATATTTGGCGAGAAACAGTGCTCGATCTTGTGTACCGAGCTCTACCAGAACTAGTTTCCCTCACTATGCGTTCTGTTCTGAGCAAATTCCTTAGACTTAATTAATACAAACTAAATACCACCTTTTGTTGGAAACCATGTTTACCCGGACTCCGTATTGACAATTAAAATGAAATTCAATACACCTTCTGTTGGATTGTGTTTTAATTTAGTATTGATGATACCTTAATAGTTATTGTCTGTTTGAAGTCAGGCAATATAGCTGTTAAAGAACGCACAATCAATTTGTCGATGGCTAAAACTTAATATCTAAAAGTCCACTTAGGTCACAAAATATAAATATATCTTCTATGTTGTTTCCTTAATTAATATTTTGCCAGAAGCAATTTTATGTGTCGTGTTTGTCCAAAAATCAAATAATTTTTACTTGGATTATTCTTCTTTGTTGAGTTTGGTTCAAGCATCTTTTACTATACCGGTACAGGAATCCCTACACTATCAAAAAAGCATGAACTTATCATGTTGTTTACTATAGACTACAGTGAAGGTGCCCTTATCATGTTGTAGCGAATGTCGAATCGGACACTGATTTGCCAGATAATTTGAATTTGGCGTAGACGTTCTTTTCCAAAAAAGTCATTGTTACTCAGAAACCTCTGCTTCAGTTGCTTTTTAGTAGTTCATTTGTGTTCATTTCTACATTTTGATTTAAAACGTTTATATCAATCATGTCAATATTGAGTTCTTGGAAATAATGTTAAAAAAACATTTTACTACAATTCGTCACAGCGGCATATACACACTATCATGAAAGTGCGAAAGGGAAAAACGGTTGACTTACATTCCCTGCGAAATTGACTTGTGTGTTCCAGATGTATTATGGGAAAATAAACAATCAGTTAGACGAAAAATGTGGCATTTAGGTTAAAAATACAATTTGTTTTAACAGAAATTAGTATTTGACGTCGAAATATATAAGTCATGAGCATTATTATGATTACAAAATACCTTTATATTAGAATAATTTAGAATTTGACATATTTTAAAGGCATTTTACCTACTTTTGATTTTAGGTAATAATTTCACTATTAAAACATCTGTTCTTTTTACAAAACATGTCTTTCGCATTCAGCATCCTAGGTACATCGTTTTCAATCCGCATCATATCGTTACAGCTGAAAATTCCAGTAAATGCGATAGGTTTCTGACTTGAGAGCGAAAGTTTACTTGCACGAGGGCTACAGTTTTCTTGCATGAAAACTCAAGAGGAGCGATAGTTTACTATGATGAATTTTGATAATAGTGCGATCGGACATAAAACTTCATATTTCGTTTGCTAATCACCACCAAACGGCTATTTTAATATTCGAATTGTGAAAAGAGTACAATAATGTAAATAAATGCTCAATATTGTGCAAACAAAGAGCTTACTGAACGATTGTTGCTTAAAATGTAATTTATATGCTATAGTTTATTGTGTAGTGGGATAAAGTTGACTCTGATTTATGCTATGGTGGTTATTGTACTCCCAAAAATAATCATAATTTACTTAGGTGTTCACAAAACAAATGAAAATGATATCAATAAAAGTAACAGCGTTTGAAATATGGAAAACAAATGCGTATTTTGAAAATATTAAACGATTCCCAATTTTTGCAATGCAGTTCTACGCTTTACAAATGAAACATTTTTATTCTTTGAGTTATAAAATGATGAACCGGACTCATTATTACCGCGAATTTCTACAACTTATAAAATACAAAGAAGATACAATTATTTTGAATACATAAAAAATGTTTACACTCTCAACTGTAAAGTCACATAACATGTCAGTCACATAAGAAAAAGTGAGTGGGTATTCAAAAGGTATCCAATAATAAACTAATTGCAATTAAAATTTGCAATTCCAGTTATTGCAAATCTTGTGCAACCAGTTTTGACAGCTACCACATAAGTGTTAATAATTTGAAAAATTTCATGAGACTTGCNTGGTTGATAACGAAATACCGAAGTTACTGTTAATTCATTTTTCTGCTTATGCGCATTTATGTCTCATCAGTGCAGATCAAACTTAATCATTTGAAAGTCCTTGAACCAAAAAAACGTGTAAAAGCTGATAAAGAACAAATAATCAAAAGGATCAAAATAGAAAAGCCAAAATTCAGCTAAAATTGATATGTTAATACACCTTTACATTACTGCAATTTAAAAAAGCATAGAAATTTGATAATCCTATTGGAAAATGTATTTTCCCATGAGATTTTACTATTTTTTCACTATTTCCAATGGATGTTTGAATTACTAGTATTGCCATGGGAAAATTTTTCCCATTGAAGTAAAAGAAATCCCATGGCAGTAGTAAAAGTCCTATAAAAATATTTCAAAGTCCCATGAGAAATACAAATGTAGTGAAACACCATACGAAACTGTATTTTCTATTGGATTTTGAAATTCCCATATTTTTTGTAATTGCTGCTGTGTTAAATCATAAGATATAGAGTTAAAAATATGATTTTGTTCAGCTCTTTGCGATTTATTCAAACTTCTTGGTCATTCTCAATAATGGTGGCACAAGATTTGCAATCATTGGAATTGCAAATTTAAATTGGAGTGAGTAAATATTTAAAACACTTTTGCAAAGTTCTCAATATAAGTTGACAGAATAGTACAGTCAAATGAAATCTCTTAACTTACATCATGGAAAAGAATACAGCAGTGACACACAAAAAAACTGTCGCACATATGCAAGAAAATTTCGCTTTCAGATATCTGAGTACACGAGTTAACTATAACGATGGAGTTCTTGACCACCTTCGTTTGTTTAAGTATATATCTTTTATCCCTTGGATTTGATTTGTGCAAAATGACTTAAACTGCTCGAAATGCTTTCAAGTTTATAATATATAAGATTTGAAACTGTTGATGGTGTTGTTGTTCTTAAAATTGCTTTTAAGTCAAATAACTGACCCGAAGAACCTCAATTTGTCGATTTTAATATGTGTGTTGAAACGAAAAAAACTAAGATACAGAACGTACGTTTAATTAGAAGTATTAAGAAAATGGGATGCAAAAATCATCAGGCCGATAAGTGATTAGTTTTTAACAAAAGAAATGGAACTCTTCATTAAACGAAACAAAAAAGGTCTACTCAGATTGTTTTCCGTAGTTACAAATTCCAAAAAGTTGTTTCTAACAGGATAATTGAATGATTTTTTAAATCATGTATTTCATTAAGGTATAGAAATAATGTAAATGTTCGCCGTTTGATTGTTAAGTTTTTAATTAGTGCGTAAATTGCGGTTTAAGTGGACTGAATTGGGTGACTATAATTCTGGATGAATGAAATATACATCTTTGGATTTTCTCCAAAATTGGCATACTGATTAATACAGAATTGATGAATACGTGTGCAAATTTTCATTTCCGCCCTTCCACATAATTACCCAGAATAAAACCCCAAAGTTAGTGTATTCTGCTACATACTGGCTCTATTTTTAGAAATGAAATCGAATTTACCTACATACGTCATGATTACAACTTACGAGTCAGAGGCCCATTCAGTTAATCGTAATTTGATTTTTATCTATAGTTTGTTTTAATGTATTAAATGGAAAAGTAAACATTCTACTACGGTTCCAAATAAATATTTAGATACAGAAATCTACAAACATTCCTGTTAATTTCGTATAATTTTACAATAATGGGGTACATTGATCCCTGTGAGTGCCTCGGCAGTGTTTATAAATAACATTTACCGCCAAATAATGAACACAATGGAAAATACCACCCTCAATTATTCCTTGGTTACGGATATCATTTTGGATCTTGAAAATATACATCTTTGAAATCAATTATTTCATATTTCCCCTTCAAGATTAATCCTTTGGCTATCTTTTAATACAGAAATTGTGTCCGCCCCCGGTAATTTTTTGCCTTTTAATAATATTTTATTGTCGCCAGGTTAATTTTTGTTTGGTTGCAGTGAAGACATTTGACATCAACTATAAACAATTTAACGTGCAATAGCAGACCAATTGTTAACTTTTATTTTGTAAATGTTTTTGTTTTACTACTGCATCGTTCCTTTGTGATTTATATACCCGAACAAGCTTAATATCTAGCCGTTACTATGGACCATTAACAAACGGCGTGTTCCTAAAATATGGCTGATGAAGTAGACGCCCACCTCATTAGCATGTTTAGAAGGGAGATAATTTCACACAATGACTTTTCGGACTGTCATATCTTGAATTATGTAAAAAATATCGTTTTAATTGAGAAAAATCCAGATATATCAGACGACAAAAAATTTAGAATGTAAGTAAACTTTACTGAGAATGCAAGTCAACCGTTTTTCCCATTCGCACTCTCATGATAGTGATACAGGTATTGAAATTTCTGTTAAATCTGCTACATATGTGTTGCCTCTAGTTGGAACCCTTGTGAGGACATGAAAATCGGGTGCAAAAAATTCATGACGTTTCATTTTTGGCCGTCTTGTATGTCTCACGTAACAGTCCTCAGTAGCATCATCGTTTTTATGAGACACAAAGCATTTGCTATGGCAGCATCTATTCGATTTTATGTCGCGGATAGATCTTTTTAAAAGTTTCATTCTAAGTTTACAAAATTGGTTAAGATGGAGAGAAAAAATAACTTGATTATTTACTATTACCATAGAAGGGGACATAGACAGTAATGTTAATTAAAAAATTATAATTTGTCGTCGCACCGCGTCTGGTAAATCAATACATTTTCATAAACCGGACAAGAAAGGGACATAGAAAGTAATGTTACTTAATCTAGAGGTTGTCGGAACGCTCTGTTTGACGCAGAAAACAGTTGTGTTACACCCTAGGTATAATTTTTCTCAATAGTTTTGAAATCAAACTATTGACAGTCGTAATTTTAGGATATATGGTTGTTAGGCAGAATTCAAAAAATAAGTGGTCTTTGAGACCTTCAGGAAATTTATCAAGATTGAAACCAAAGACTTTTGAAATCAAATTGATGAAACTGTTTGTCCTAAACTTAAAAAATTAATTAAGTATGGTTGCTAGGTAGAATTCCAAAAAATCAGTGGTCTTTGAGACTTTCGGGAAATATACCAAAACTGGAATCAAATGTTTTTGAAATCCAATTGATGAAAGTCTTTGTCCTAAATTAAAGAAGCTATTTAAGTATGGTTGCTAGGTAGAATTCCAACTGAAAAAATAAGTGGTCTTTGATATTTTCAGGAAATTTACCAATATTGGAATCAAATATTTTTGAAATCCATTTAGTACAAATGTTTGTGCTAAACTAAAGAAATTATTTAGTATGGTTGCTAGGTAGAATTCTAAAAAATAAGTGGTCTTTGAGACTTGGAGGAAATTTACCAAAATTGGAATCAAATATATTTTTTGAAATCCAATTGATGAAAGTGTTTGTCCTAAATTAAAAAAAGCTATTTAGGTATGGTTGCAAGGTAGAATTCCAAAAATAAGTGGTCTTTGAGACTTGCAGGAAATTAACCAAAATTGGAATCAAATATTTTTGAAATCCGTTTAGTTAAAATATTTGTCCTAAACTAAACAAATTATTCTAGAATGGTTGCTAGGTAAAATTCCAAACAATAAGTGGTCTTTGAGACTTTCAGGAAATTTACTATACTTGGAATCGACTTTCAGGAAATTTACTATACTTGGAATCGTATTTTAGAATTCTAATTATTCAAAATGTCCTTTTCTATCAAACAATTGCTAAAATACATAATTATATCCTCAAATTTAAAAAAAATATCAGCCTTTGACATTTTCAGGAAATTTACCAAAGTTGGAACCGGAATCATAATTCCGAAAGCTTATTGCGCAGACTATATGCAACAATTCTACAACAAAATTAAATCCCTATATCCAAAAAAGTAGGAGGAGTTTGAGTTGCAAGAAAAGTGTGATGGACGGACGGACCGACAGACAGACGGAGGGTATAACAATATCCCCGAACTTACTTCGAAAGTGCAGGGATAAAAATTAAAATTTGTCGTCGCACCGCGTCAGGTAAATCAATACATTTTCATAAACCGGACAAGAAGGGGACATAGAAAGTAATGTTAACTAGAAAACACGAGGGGACTTTATAAACATAAGTGGATGATATAAATCGGATAATGGTTTTTATGAAATAAAAACGATACGCTAGGCTATGGAATAGCCTTGGATAGAAAATTGCGTGTTTGATTGACAAGGGTGTGGTGGCTCATAATGTATTTGTATACTCAAATCAATAATTTTCGTTATTTTTGTCATGTCGGATTCTACATACACAACTAGACCATGTACAGCTCGCTGATCACTCTTAGGTAAAATCACAATTTTGTAAAATGGTAAAACTGGAGAAATTATTTATCATTGCTTGAGGAGGTATAGCCTCCTTACACACATAAGAGTTACACGTTTTAGACACAATATGCTTCTCCCCTTTTAACATTTCTTTCAACCTCTCATCTTTTGCATTAAATTCTTTCTCGTGTACTTGGCTTCGGAACATAAACCTTTTACAGCACATACAAATAAACACCGGTAGCTCTTTATTCTTCCGCAAAAAACACAATTCTATTTCTTTCCACCTTTCGCTCTCCATTGCCTAAGTATCTCAACAAACTACAATCACGCTTTGTTTAACACAATTGAAAAGTCTTTTATAGTATTTGTATATTATTGATTATTGCACAATACCTCATCTTTATTTATTAACTTCTGGTTTTAAATTTATACATTACTGTTCTTTTTATCATATCTATATTTATAAATCTGGCTCAGCGATATTGCAATACCAATCCCATCATCCTCTACACACCTGTTCCCAGTACCACCTATAGTAAATGTTTATAATACTTTTCAACTTCCACAAGGAAACAGAAAAATTAAACCCCGCCCCGTTTTATCAGGACGAAACTGGATGCCATTTTGATTTTAGAGAATCTGAAATTCCTATTGGTCAATAGTCTTCTACGCAAGCGTACTCCTCACCTCCCCCCCAAGAACTATCTATATAGCTAGGCTATTCCATAGCCTAGCTAATTAAAAGATATAATTTGTCGTCGCACCGCGTCAGGTAAATCAATACATTTTCATAAAGCGTTACCTTTTCTCCAGACAACTATGCAAAAATTGTCAACCCCCCCCCCTAAGCATATATGCTTTTCCCCCGCAATATCTGCTGGTACGCTGTGAAGACTATCAAATGGTTGCTACCACCTGTAATTATCAGGGATGGATCTAGAATCTGAAGTTAGGGGTCGCACTTGAAAAATGACAGAGTGTAGCTAGGCGAAAAAAATGTTGGAGAAATTTTGGCCAAAACACCAACTTACTCTAAAAAACATTTTCCCCCCTTTTTAAGGGGGGGGGGCGTACATCCCTAACGCCACCTGCTTAATCCCAACATTCATGTAACCAGCTTTTCAGAAGAGCTGTTTTACTCAAAAGAAATGTATGGAAGTATAGCATGCTCTAAATCTAAAATGGCTTTTATTTCACATTCATCACATTCAAATATTTGTTTTGGTATGTTTCATAAATAAATACAATTTACAAAGGACTGGTGGTCGTTTGTTTATAATCACGGTTATTGAATAAAAGAGACTTTAAATCTCACAAAACTAGCTACGGCAACAAACAAACCATAATAATGTTTAGATTGTCCACTGACTGTGTTAATACGTAAAACAAATTCAAAATATTCAATAAACCCAATTATATCAATACATTCCTTTGCTTGTGTAATAACACGGGCTTCAGAGATCTCCGAGAACTCGGGACCCATGTATGTAGACCCAAGAGGCCAGTGATTTGTGAGTAAACCCTAGTAGAGCCCTGTAAATGGAGCCGAGAGCCCTAGTGTTTGAGCTCGGAGCCCCACTGTTGTAGCCCTGAGCCCTTGTGTGGGAGCCCAGAGCTCTAGTGATGAGCTAAAGCCTTTGTGTTGTAGCCCGGAGCCCCACGTTTAAAATGTTGAAGCCCTGAGCCCGTGTTATTCCCCAACTTTGCGTTACACGTTTCATTCTTTATTCAAGTAGGTCATGTTTGCATTGCATTATGCCGCTCAAATGCAGACGCTGCCAACCAGTTCACACTTCTCTAGTAAATAATTGTGTTGTATATTAAAATATCGGAAGAGGTGAATCGTTGATTTTATGGTAGAAAATATAATTTTCTGCTTAATCGTCAGCACTACCGTAAGACGGATATTTACATTAAAATCGTACAAATAAACATTCTTCATACTATATACATGATTGTATTTACTCTGAAGCTCCTAAAACCGTGTTGTCCCCGAATGTTCAGAATTTTCCGGTTCCATGACATATAGTTTCCACAACGAGAACTAGTTGATTATGAAATTTCCCCCATCGAGTTAAATAAATTTTGCAAATGTTTGATAGCGAGGCTTTCCGAGCTTTTAAACATTTGAAAATTTGTTTAACGAGATGTGAGACGTGTTAAAGTTGTGGAAATTGTTTCTCTAATGACTGGACGAAGAACACCGAGGATTGTATTCAGAATAAATCTGGCGGACTGTATTCCGAATAAATCTCTAGAGAGGAGAACAAATGTTTCACCACTGTTCAGGAAATGTGAAAAGAGAAACGCTTATAAATCATTGATTTTACCTACTGAAAATTTTTTTCTCCTCTGGAAATGAATTTGCAAAGTTTATTACCATTATAAATGTGTCTATGGTGTAGGCAACCCACGCTAAAACATATTACTACCACTGAATTCAATACGTTAGTCCAAAATCTCGGTGTAAAAATTATATAAAATCAAAATAAAATTGACAGATATGTTTTTGTATTTTGCTAAAAAGAAATAAATATCACTCAAACCAATAAATAAAAGGTGTACAAGTTATTTTTCAAATGATATCTTTTCATCATTTAATTTTTCAAATATCTTTTCATCATTTAAGTGAAAAGAATAAATTAAATCAAAATTTATAATAACAAAGAAAATAAATTCATCTGTCAAATTCAAGCTTGTGACTTGTCATAGGCTTTAATCATTCCATAATACAATCTGTCAACATTTATTTCCGAATATATCAATCATCAAAACACCAACAAACAACAACAAAAATGTCTCGAAAGCATACACTCTACTTTTATATACTGCACCAAAACTGTACAACAAAATTCAAAGGTCAATTGTTCAAGGAATAATTGCAAGGTCTTTCACAAATTTTCACAATAATTGTATGTTTGAGTTTGATTTATTATATATTCTTGTCAAAAATATGATTTAAACAAAAGTTTTGAACTTAATGAGTCTTTTGCTAAATAGTTGCTAAAGACTTTTTCGAAAAATTGGCTTGTTGCTAGAAAACTAGTCCTGGTAACTATATTTCCTGTGTACGATGATACACAGTGCTTTTGTGCTTAATTTGCTATTTAGATACTGTGATTGGAAACTTCTCCTATTACAGGGATTGGTTATGAAACTGCCAAATTCATTGCAATGATGGGTTGCCATGTTGTTATTGCATGCAGATCTGAAGAACGGGCAAAAGATGTAAGTAAATTTTACTGTAGAAGGATTATAAGTTTTCATATAGACCGCTTTTGGGTCCATTTTAAATGATAAAATTTTTGTTAATTAGTTTTTAACATTCCCCTACCCTTCATACAACGAGAATCACCATAAATTTTAGGTTTGTGTGAGATCTCGAAGAAGGGTACTAAAACCACTAAAAGCGAATTGGTAATGGTCGATTACAGTCCTACTATAATTTGAGGGCAAAATCTGTTTGTGGATCATAGTTTTTGGAGTTGAGCATCGTATTCCAAACATTACGAAGTCTTTTTTTTTCAACTGCACTCTGCATGGAAGATCTTGATTCAACAAAATCAATGTTTTACTTTAATTTGTACCTCCACTGACGAAAATTAACAAGTTGTGACCCAACTGTAATTGCTGACAACCATACATGTAATTGCCTTTTGCCCTTTGCGGTAGGGTAGCGTACGCCAAAGATCTGTATTTTAATAAGATTGCTTTTGATTCAGTATTCGACAATGTTATTTGAATGTTAATGATTTCCTACTTTGGAAATTCACAGTAACTTCGGTATTTAGTTATTTGTTACCACTGGGTCGATGCCTCTGCTGGTGGTCCCCGAGGGTATTCACCAGCCCAGTAGTCAGTACTTCGGTGCTGACCCGAAAGCCGATTCTATTTGGAACCTTACAATATCTAATTTTTTGTAAATTTTGTTGAAACTAAGGAGTATCTCCCTCATGCAAAGCTCTGTCCTTAGCTGATTTTGGCTTTCTATTTAGATCATATTTGGTAATTTGTTCTCTATCAGTTTTTAAACATCTTTGACTTTACGGTCTTTCAAACGTTTAGATTTTATAATATCTGCACTGAAGAGACATAAGTTGTCGAAATGCGCATATGCAGAATCAAAATTCACAGTAACTTCGGTATTAAGTTATTTGGAATAAGGTTTTCTTTGCGCTGTCTTGGTGAAGTATTTTTTTTTTGCAATACGTCTGAATTTAAAAGACCATTGTTTTCGGATTTTTAAATGAAACAATGTCTTCCTAAAATCTGCTTTGCACGTGATATAAGACAAACTATAAAATTATAGTATTCTATTAAAAGCACTCATATTGTTCAAACTTATTGATTTGATGGCTTTAAAAGGTCAAATGTCGCCATAATGTGAATATAGAAGTCAGCCTTCATTAGTGTATCTTTTAAAAATCCTTTTAATGTCAACCTTTAGCCCTTTATGATAAAATCTAATGCTATTGGTTACAAATTTGACGCAATATCGGATATTAGACTACGCAAAAGCAATTGTATGGTTTGCAACTTAACAGATGGTTAGCGTGATAAATTCACACATTTTAGGAGATTTGGTTTAAATAGAAGAAGGCATGAAAACGTGGATTACGAACCATTAAAAGACCCCACTAAAGTTTGTTTAATATTAGATTTAAAGCTACTATATAAATGGAGAATGGTACCCAAAACGCAGCCCCCATTACGACTTTTGCCATTTCAGAAGTTTTGATTGACATTTTGTGTTTTACTTATCAAATCATCTCTAATTTACCCACTGCATTGCTGAAATTATGTTAATACGGTCATGTTCAATGTTAAATTTGATTAAACGTAGTTTAAGTATGATTGCACTCTTTGTCTTTGTATTATAGACATTTTGTTTCATAATAATATTCGGTGATTGAATAATACGCATCAAAAACACTATACAAATGAAATACATGTACATGTATAATATCACATCCATAACATAATATCAGGCTAAGGGTGAGCTATTGTTATCACTCTTTAGCGCTTAAGCAAACTTCAGGGGTAATGCATTGAAAATTCTTCACAAAATTCTCCATTTGAAATCATTTCAATAAACAAAATGACCCCGAGCTCTGATCATAATGAAGCATAGAACCCTTTATCAGAAAACCAATTGAACAAACACAGAAATGTTGCATGGAAGATTTTAACAGATAGTATTTTGTTCTGATCAGATACCAAAATAAATCTGCCATTGCAGGACATACAGTAGTTAAACATTTGACTCCATGGAAAAAACATGTTTTTATCTAATCTAAAACAGCTGAAACAAATTAAAACAATTTGTAATGAATGATGCATGGAGAATCATTTACTGAAATTGCTCATTTCAACAAAAATGGTTGAACAAACCTGTAAAAAACATATTTTGTTGTCTTCTGTCAGCTATAAAAGCAAATGAAACCAAACTTTCCAAAATGATGTATGGTGGGTCCCACGAAAATTACCCATTCCTTCTGATCAGACAGCAAATATGACCGACACCGCCTAATATAGTTTGACCACATGTGAAAACATACTAAAACAACCAAGGCCAATTGAATAAAACATTTTAAGATTTCGTATAAAACCTTTTAGGGATCGACCATACAACATGAAAAGGGGGGCTATGGTTTTTTTTTCTAAAAAATATTTTGGAGCCGATTTTAAGTGTAAAAAATATTTTGGCTGCCAAAATGATGAAAAAAAAATTCTGAAAGAGGCTTAATTATTTTCTGCCCCCCCCCCCCCCCC
>MJUU01009187.1:285036-314981 GCA_002080025.1 Modiolus philippinarum
ACCATATGGTGACCCCTAGATGTTTTGTTTTTTTGTCGTTTTAACATGGATATGGGATGTTGTCTCCTTGACATTTACCCCATTTCCTTTTTTTTCATACAGAGAGAGAAACAACACTGTTTATTTCATAGAAGAACACTGAGAACCTAGACCAATTATATTGTATTCTCTAAGTATTGTTCGAAATAAATACTTCCCAAATGATGTTAGATGAGATTCATAAACAACATGTTTGGAAATAGATCTCACTTGCTGATTGGTCAATCATGTAAATGTCTAGTGTCAGTTTCTAGAAATAGTGCAACCGGAGTTGAAGAAATTAACACCTGCATCATAGTCTCACGAAATGGTTTTTGCATTAAATCAATTTATTGATAATATAACATTTTTATAAAAAATATTATATTCAACACCTCTTTCAATGAATGGCGCAATGATACACATGGCAACGATGATAGCAACAAAACGGCGGCATATTTGAGACTGGATACTATGGAGATCGAGTAGAAATAAGAGAAACAATCTCTAACATTGTTTTCCGGTTTATTACGATAATTTCACACATATCGATAGTTAAAATTCCACATTTTAAAGTTCTCGGGTAAACCTCGAACTTAAGAATGTGAAAATTTAACTATCTCGATGTGAGAAATAAACGTAATAAACTGGAAACGATGTTAGAGACTATATTAAAAAAAAACAAAAAAAATTTGTCAGTTTGTTAAATGACACCGAGAATCAACACTTATTTTACTCTGTTACTGCAGGACATCTTCTTTATTGTCGACAGTATGTATAAAACATATTATTATATTTGTACTTTTATTTCTATGTATAAAGTATAGAAATGTATCTACTCAATAAAACATCATATTGCACAGTTGATCATGATAAATCATCTTATTCCACTATATAATTATAACTTGACTTGGTGATGAAATGCACTATATTTGTATTTGTAATCACAATGAAATAAGAAAGTGGAGAGAAAAATTTATACCGGGTTACTATCTGAGATATCCAAATCATGACAAAATTTACACAATGCTTAAATATTGCAATGTTAAAGTACTTACTAATCTGGCACTGTTCATACAAAAGGTTGAAAAGATTCTAAATTAGAATTATTATAAATCCTTACACAAATTACATTTATCTATATTCCACGCTAACTTGTTCTTTAAAAACAGGCACAAAATATTTTTTTTTTTTGCAAGTAGATTTATACTCCATATATATATATGTGGTTGTTTCATAAATCATTATCTGTATTTTAACATGTGTATACACCTGTTTTCTTAAAGGTCCACTCGATTTGTATAACTTTTGTGTGCACTTGTTCTTAATTGAAGCTGAGTGGTGGTTTGATCTGGATTGTCTTTAGTCTTGAAGAACTGCATCACATGCTTTCTAAGCCGCTGAGGTTGCATTCCTCAATACTATCAATCCAGACAAACGCAGTAGTGCGATTTGTCATTTCTCCATTTACTTATTTATTTGTTTTAATAATAATTTATTCATTTATATTGTTATTTAAACCGCTGTTTGACTGTAAGGAGAGGTGTGGGCGTTGTTTTGATCTGGATTGCTGCTAGGCTTGAGGAACATGCAGCACATGCTTTTTAAGCCGCTAATGTTGCAGTTCCTCAAGACTATCAATCCAGACGAAACGGCGCAATACGCCCACTTCCTCCCCCTTTTAAGTACAAATGGGAATAAATATATTTTCCGTTTTTCAACAATGAAATGAACCCTTAGTGATATGATATTTCATTTTAAATGATACTAGTTATGAATTAGTTACTTTGATATAAAAGTACAGTGATATGTATTTTTTTGTGTATATTTTGTTTATATGTCTATTATTATTTTGTATGATCTGCCATAGTGATTTATTTCAATGTATATTATGTAAATTTTGCTCCTGTTACGCAGTTAGCTGCGGCTGAGTTTATTAATAAAAGTTCAAAGTTCAAGTTCTAAATATAAAAAAAAAAAACTAATAACGAATTTTCATTGGCCAAGACTGGCACACGTGACTGTGAACAAAACATCGTGTCTCCCGCTGAACGTCGTGTCCAAATATCATATTCCCCTCATTCGAAATTCTCTAGATGCTACAAGAGTTATCATAGTAAAGAGGTGTTCCGGGTTAACATGGTTAACTGTCGCCTAGCCGAGAGTTTTTACTGAATAATAACGGTTCTCAACAGCACAGTTTTGATTATTTTCATTTGTGTTGTTATGTCAATTTCAAAAATCAATAAAACAAATTTATTTCAGCAACGACAATGCCTTTTCTTTCTGTAGTGTACTTTTAGTTCTTGGGTCCTTATTACGCTATCATATTTTCACCGATCGATGTCATAGATGCAGCGGCTTTCGAATATAGAAGGATGCAGACGGAGTTTCAAGTAAAAAGGATTCCAGACGAGTTCTTGCTAGTTTTTTTTTGTCAATTTTGCCTGAATTCTTCAAGATCATGGAAAAAATTTCAGATAAGATGGCGGGGAGGCAAAACCACTTCTCGATACAACCTTCAATCATTTGTACATATTAAACTTAGTGGTGGAATAAAATATTTATTTCCCATACATGTGGGAGATATGAAGATTTGTTTACCCTTAGGAAATCATATTTCCCTCAGGCGATGCCTTCGGGAAATATGATTCCCTCGGGTAAACAAATCTTCATATCTCCCACATGCATGGGAAATAAATGTATAATATTGCACACTAACCTTGATTGACGTTCACAGGCCACACCCCTTTGACACCCACAATAGAAATACCAATCCTTTTTTGTTTGTCATCAGTGACTTCAGCATGTCAATCAAATATAATAAAACAATTATGGCACTTCTATACTCGATCAATATGGGGTTTAACGGAGCGCAAAAGATAATATTGAACTCGGGGTAAACCCTCGTTCAATATTACTTTATTGCTCCGTTAAACCCCATCTTGATCTCGTGGAAGTGCCATAATTGTATAATATTTTCCACGTCGAATTCTGAAAACCTTTGTCCTGGAGGTGCTTTATAACATGTCTTTTTCCATTTTTTTTAAATATATTTTCTATTTTCACATCCGAATCAATCCAATATTGACAGTTCACATCATCACTGACTAACTGAAAAAGATCTCAAGAAAATAAAACGTATTTATATAATAGTCCAATGAAGGAACAAATACAGGGAAAATGTACCAAACCTCTTTCACGCATTCAATAAATTGAAAACTGGTACCAAAAAAGAGTCACTACACGGCTTTTAATCATAAGAACAAACCCATACTTATTTGCGAACTATTGGATTTGTTCAATATTATCGAAATAGGAAAATTATGGAATTCCACAAACATTATAGCTGGTCACAATTATATGAACACCTCTGAACACCAAAGAAAAAAATCTTAAGCCGTAATGAAATTAACAAAACAAACATATTTTGGTAGGAAGAGTTCATTTTACTGTATTTCAAGTGAACTGTTCCGAACTTTACTCACTAGCGCAAAACTCAGAACGAGACTGAGTTTCATTTTCAATTTATATTAACCGTAATCAAGAGTGCTCACAGCTCGAATTGTAATCAATATTGATAACGGTTCGGATGAACTGAGAACAATAGAACCGATTCAATATTGCTGCAGTCAAGGAAGTGGCAAAACTTCTATTGTAATGAAGTCAAGATTAACACCCGATATGCACAATGTGTTAGATTCGTCGATGTAAAACGTCTACATTGTAGATATATCAGACAGGAAAACCTGACAAATGTATACAATGTTGTCTTTGCACGACGGCGGGTCAGTGAAAGGTTGAGGGCGTGGATGTAAATCTTAATGTCTGTAAATTGAAAGTTTTGCCACTTCCTTGACCGCAGTAATATTTCATATTGGACATCGCACAGAAGATCGGAAGAACAACACGATATACAATCGAGTCAAAATGGCACCAAATTTTTACCATACAAATGCAAAAGTACAAATGCAGATTATTTTATTTCATAAGTTGATACTTTCAGTGCAGTGTACGATTTGTTATCTGCTAAAATAAGGTAATTACATGATTACAGTACTCGCAAATTAAGTACTATGTTCAGGATGTAAGAATCCATCCCGAGGAATCCATACATGTATAATATTGCCGTTCATAAATACTAAGAATGAAAGTGTGTGTCAATAAAATCATTTGCCTTGTCAAAATTTTATTCATCAGCGTATGGCATAGTTTAAAAATATGTTGTGCAATGGCCACGAATTAACTACGGAACAAAATAAAATGGTACAGTTGGCCACGATTAAAAAGTAAAAAACACAAAAATATACAAATTTAAAAACATATAAAAATGAGAAAAAATTGAAAGAAGGGATGACTGCCCAACGTTTCGGCCGTATGGCCTTCGACTAGGGGACTACCGAGCTGAAATACGGAGAAGAAGATGGAAATGACCAGAGAAGGCAGACCTAATTAATTGCATGTGACAGATATTACCTGTGAAAATCGTGCAAAATCTTGAATATAATCAAAAAACGAAGATAAAAGCATTAGTTTTCTGTACTATGCAAATATTAAATTTCAATACATTAATAATATTATAAAATAGACTGCTTTTTAACATTCAAGCCAAAGGGTCGAGCAATTCCAAGAAAATTGATGATACTGTCGTTGTTTCTCTCCTGCACTAGTTTTTATAAGGACAGTTTAAGTATGCTGTGGTTAGCTCGCCAAAAATGTTCACCTACTGGGCAATTCTTTCCATTGGTGACGCTCTGTTTATGTTCGACAAAGCGATCAACCAATATACGGCAAGTCTCACCCACATAGATCATCCTACAGCGTTTACCGCCAACTGCCGTAGATTGGTGATCGCTTTGTCGAACATAAACAGAGCGTCTCAAATGGAAAGGATTGCCCAGTAGGTGAACAATTTCGGCGAGCTAACTACAGCATACTGGACATGCATGTAACTGTCGTTTTACAAACTAGTGCAGGTGAAAACAACGACAGTTCCTTGAACAAAAAATCATCCACTAAACCCTTTGGCACAAATTTTAAGAAGCAGTCTATAATATTATTAATGGATTTAAATTTAATATTTGCATAGTACAGAAAACTAATGTTTTTATTCTCGTTTTTGGTTATGTTCAAGATTTGGCACGACTTTTACATTGAATATCTGTGACACGTCTTAGGTCTGCCTTCTCTCGTCATTTCCATCTTCTTCTCCGTATTTCAGCCCGGTAGTCCCCTAGTCGAAGGCCATACGGCCGAAACGTTGGGAAGTCATCCCTTCTTTCCATTTTTTGTCATTTTTATATTTTTTTTAATTTGTATATTTTTGTCTGTTACTTAACTATACCATTTTTATTTTGTGACATAGTAAAACATTGGACCTTGTTGAAAAAAATGCAAAGATTTATCTTCTATGGAACAACGGCAGTAGAATACCGAAGGAACAATAAAGCACAAGATGACATAAATCAAAGTCTAGAGGCAAGGCAATAGCAAGAACGCCAGAAGACGGAGGACAATGGAACTTCGATACACTAACGTGTTAGGAATTATCGTCTTCAAAAGTGATTTCCAAATCCAAGATGACCACCAGTATGAAACATTACATTGAACCCCTGGGGACACATATTCAAAAAGATCGATCATCGCTGAAAATAGAGTGCACAAAACAGTCATTCATAATAAATATATAAAGGTCATAATAGTCGTACTAATTCCTCTTCAAATAAAGTTATCTAGCAGGTCACGTCGACTTCATCCAAGATAAACATAATGGAGAAGACATTTAAATATTGGACTCTTTAGAAACTCATTCAATTATTTCTCCTCTGAAACCAAATTTTTTTAAAATCAAACAAAACTTGGATATAATAATTCAGGTATATTCCTTAAAAGCTGTCGTTTTGTGGTACAAGTTAGAAAACAGGTATGTAGTTTGAAATTGGGCAATATTGGAAGACTATTCCGAGATCTTTACTGCTGTATGCCAGCAATGTTCCAGGTGTACAGTAGCATGATGGATGCAATTTGATTTTATTGACATAAAAACTCCTTGTCCATCGACTTCTTCATGGAGTGTCATAGTCCTGGTATGGTTCGTTTGATATTGCAACGGTCAAGCAAGTGGCTAAAGTTTTATTTCAACAAGTTGTAATTTTACACCCCAAGCCGACTACTGAAAGACCGACCGCAGAGAAAGAAACATTGTTGATAATTGGTTGATGTATACCACGTTGTATGTTAAACGAAAAAACTTCGGTATTATGTTATTTGGTACTGCCCTAAGTTGATTTTACATTTGATTCCAACCAATCAAATCTAAAATCTTATGACGGTACTGTCAATCAATTATTCTACAAACACACTCTTCATCGCCTGCTTGTCAATCAATCAATGAATGAACACCAATGTGTAAAGTGTGTTTCTTTTACCGCAGGCTGCCTTACAGGACGTCGACTTGGGGTGTAAAATACATCTCTTTGAAATGCAACTTTTTCCACTCGCTTGACCGTTGCAATAAATCTGTCCCCACCGTCAGTTTGTGACGTGTATATCTTTTGTCAGCTTCTGTGTTAAATAAAACACAATGTCATCAAATGTAGACGGAAACAGACAAAATATTGTACACATTCATACACAATGTAGCATTGTGTCATCTTTTTACAAAGGAACTGTCAAATATTGATGTAGAAGCAAACTACGAATCAGTCACAACATCATTGCATTTGATTGGTCAGGAAGTTCAGGTAGGGACAGATTTATTGAATCGACCCTATTTAGACTCGTTCTCTAAGTTTGGAATAGTTCACTTGGAATGCAGTAAAAAATGAACTCCTCCGGAATTATAACGGTTTATATTGTTTACTACATGTACTTGTTATTCTTAACATTTATTTAAGAAAAAAGTGCATAGTAACCCCAAGAAATAAATGTATAGTCTGCAGTTTACGTCCAAAACATACATGTACTTGAAATTAAAAAAGATAAAGAAAATGAATTGTTCACATCTGTAATTCTTCTCTACTGGTGTTGTAAAAAGTATTCTTACGAAATCCCGTTAGAATGCTGTGACGAGCAATGTAACAATGTAAACGACATAAAGTTGTTTTGATTGATTGATTGATTGATTTTTGATTTGGGATAGACAATATATTACCCTCATTCAGGAAGAGAACATTGAGGAGGTGCTTTCGGTGGTGGAACCCCCTTTTTGCCGGAGTCTTTTTTTTTTCATGCACAGTTTAGGTATTGGCTGAAAAATTGCCAATAAATCGACTACATGTTACACAGTTGGTTATATACACAACTATTTATCATCAGTTTTATTCCCATTGTGGATCCTGCAGAAATCTGCATTTAATGAAAAAAAGAAATGATTTCCGACATTTTGGAATATGGTTTTTATTTCATATCTGCTGTGCTATATTGAGTGTCACTATGTAGAGTCCCTTTCTGGAAATTGCGTCAATTCTTCTTAATTTTCCCGTTCCATGCCGGAAAATATTACAAACACTTTCATGTGTATTTCTTATGATCACCTTTTCTCTTACTTAGCACTATAGTTGTTCTGTGGGAATATGGCGAGTCTTGAAATAACTTTTATTTATAATTGGTACCTATATATGTTAACAAAAATTCGAAATACGTGATAAATTAACAATTTTTCACAAATGATCCTTTTCACTGAGCACGTGTCCTTGCCATCCAAGAGAAAAGGAGAATAAATAAAGAAATCTGCAGTTTTGCTATTTTTTTTAATGTTTTTATACCCCACACAACGAAGTTGCGGAGGGTATAATGTTTTTGACCCGTCCGTCCGTCCGTCCGTCAGTCCGTCCGTCAGTCCTGTTCTTGTCACTGCAACTCCTCTGTAACCGCTTGACGGATTGCTTTCATGTTTGGTAGGATTGTTGGTCATGATGTGTAGATGTGCATACTATACCACCATATTGATGGGATAATTTTTGTGGGAGTTATGGGACTTAGACTATTTTCAGTTAAAATACCAAAGAATCATCTTGTCACTGCAACTCCTCTAAAACCGCTTATTGGATTTCTTTCATATTTGGTAGGATTGTTGGTCATGATTTGTAAATGTGCATACTATACTGTCTTATTGATTGGTTTATTTTTATGGGAGTTATTGGACTTAGACTGTTTTCAGCTAAAACAGCAAGTATCATCTTGTCACTGCAACTCCTCTGAAACCGCTGATTGGATTGTTTTCATATTTGGTAGGATTGTTGGTCATGATGTGTAGATGTGCAAACTTTACTGCCTTATTGATAGAATTATTTTTATGGGAGTTATTGGACTTAGACTATTTTCAGCCAAAAACAGCAGGTATCATCTTTTCACTGCAACTCCTTTGAAACCGCTGATTGGATTGCTTTTTCAGCTAAAACAGCAGGTATCATCTTGTCACTGCAGCTCCTCTGAAACCGCTGGTTGGATTGCTTTCATATTTCGTAGGATTGTTGGTCATGATGTGTAGATGTGCATACTTTACTGCTTTATTGATAGGATTTTTTATGGGAGTTATTGGACTTAGACTATTTTCAGCTAAAACAGCAAGTATCATCTTGTCACTGCAACTCCTCTGAAACTGCTTAATGCTTTCATATTTGGTAGGATTGTTGGTCATGATGTGTAGATGTACTGCCTTATTGATCGGATTATAAATGGGAGTTATTGGACTTAGACTATTTTCAGTTAAAATACCAGAGAATCATCTTGTCACCGCAACTCCTCTGAAACCCCTTAATAAGACAAAACATACTTCTGTGGCAACATCTCTGAACCACTGTTTAAATGAAACATATGCATTGTTTAGCAGATCGTGATTTGCATGCATATTGTAAGGAATTTTTCCTTGGAAATGGGTTGACAGTATACCTCCTTATATTGGAAACAGAACTTATGTAGGAAGAAATTGTTTATTGTAAGTATAACTTTAAGAATAATTCTAATTCTGCACATATATCATACACACACATGCATGTAACTAGATGGCACTACTCAAGTCATGTGTAATATTGTTCAGAGATATAAATGGTGAAAAATATTAAAATAGAAATGTTATTATAAATGTTGAAAGATACTGATACTGAAATATTTTGAATTACACATGGCTTGAACAAGAATTTCATATTGATTTTATCAATAAATAACACCTCGATGCAAATTTCTTGATTAAATACTCCTTTTGAGTTATTTCTGTATATATAACTGATTCAACTTGACAAATCATATATATTCATGCAAATAGATCAAATATGAAATGCTTGGCATGGCCCGCTCCCCAATAGTAGTGCAGGACTTTCTGCATTCAACTTTATAAAAATACTGTAAATATGTGAATAAATGTATTAAAAATACCATTGTTAATTTTAAACCTGCATACCAGGGTGAATATTGAATTATCCTGTGATAATTAATGGTTTTGAAATTCTCTTGTCCTGTATGCTTGATAAAATTTCAGTTGAATGTTAAAGGAAAAAGTTTTCCATATTTAATATATTATTATCCCCGCACTTTCGAATGAAAGTTCGGGGATATTGTCGTTGGCCTCGTCCGTCCGTCCGTCCGTCCGTCACACATCCTTGCGACGCGATCTCCTCCTACATTTTTGGATTAAGGGTTTTAATTTTGTTGTAGAATTGTTGCATATGGTGTGTAGATGCGCAATAAGCTTTCGGATTTTTGATATCTATCTTGATGCAAACAAGAGGCCCCAAGATGTCGATTTGACAAAGACCACAAAATGTGGATTGTGACACATATGGCATGCGACTCAAACTCATCCTACATTTTTGAATTTATGGATTTGACTTTGTTGCAGAATTGTTGCATATAGTCCTTAGATGCGCAATAAGCTTTCAGAAATTTGATTCCGGTTCCAACTTTGGTAAATTTCCTGAAAATGTCAAAGACTGATATTTTTGGACATTTTGGCATATGATCTTATATTTTGGCAAGTATTTGAAAAAAAATAAAATTCTGAAATTTTAGAATTCTAAAATGTGATTCCTATTTTTGTAAATATCCTGAAAGTCTCAAAGACCACTTATTTTTTGGAATTCTACAAAGCAACCATAATTTCAGCATTTGTTTTGATAAGGTTAATCATTTTCACCAATTGGATTTCAAAAATATTTGATTCCAATTTTGGTAAATTTCCTGAAAGTGTCAAAGACCACGTATTTTTTGGAATTCCACCTAGCAACAATACTTTTAGGATTTGTTTCCAGTAGGGCAATCATTTTCACCGATTGAATTTCAAAAATAGTTGATTCCAATTTTGGTAAATTTCCTGAAAGTGTCAAAGACCACATATTTTTTTGGAATTCTACCTAGCAACCGTGCTGTAAGGGTTTGTTTCCATTAGGGCAATCATTTTCACCAATTGAATTTGAAAAATATTTGATTCCAAATTTGGTAAATTTCCTGAAAGTGTTAAAGACCACATATATTTTGGAATTCCACCTAGCAACCAAACTGTTAGCATTTGTTTTGATAAGGTCAATCATTTTCACCAATTGGATTTCCAAAATAATTGATTCCAAATTTGGTAAATTTCCTGAAATTGTCAAAGACCACTAATTTTTGGAATTCTACATTGAAACCATAGTTAAAAATTTGTTAGAATTAAAACATTTCACCAATTTGATTTCCAAAATATATGATTCCAAATTTGGTAAAATTCCTGGAAGTCTCAAAGACTACTTATTTT
Source organism: Modiolus philippinarum (assembly GCA_002080025.1). Taxonomy (NCBI): domain Eukaryota; kingdom Metazoa; phylum Mollusca; class Bivalvia; order Mytilida; family Modiolidae; genus Modiolus; species Modiolus philippinarum. The sequence goes on from MJUU01009187.1 coordinate 295,784, forward strand.
TTGGAATTCTGCCTAACAACCATATATTCTTTTATTCCTTATGGTAAAAATAGTGATTGTCAATAGTTTAATTTAAAAAATGTTAAGAAAAATTATACCCAGGATCTATAGCTGTTTCTGTGTCAAACAGGGGGTGCGGGGATCACTGTCGTTTCCGACAGTCATTACTCTAGTTCATTTAATATTTGTATTAGGAAAAGATGTTTACAGCATAAATCATAGCCTTGTTGTGTGCCTCTTATGCTTGCTCGCATTTCATCACAGCAAATACGATATTAGTATGCAATATTGCTCAAAATGTAATATTAACATGTCTTTAACACAGATTTTTAATGCAGAATGACCAAAGGACCATGCATTTGGCCACAGAGTGCTGGTATGGCTGCAGTAGCTGGCTTCCTCTTTGTTGTATTTGATCAAATATTTCTTTCCTCTATATTGAGCAATTTTATGCAAAACCATCGCTTATCGTAAAAAAAAAGACATCCCAGTTCAAAAACTGAACAAATAACAATAACAGCAGACAAGAATAGCACCATACAGCTACTGACTTGGGACGGCAACCCTCCTCCAAACTGTAAAGTGGTAAAAGGGCAAAACAAAAAGGTAGAGAACTCCAGAAATGCTAAAAGTTAACAGATGACTAGCTAAAGTCACCAAATCAACCAATTAAATTATCACACAACAAAAAAACTAATAAATCTGCTAGTGACTGTCAAAAGATTAAGGATTCCAGCATCATGAACAGTATCCAAGTATTATCTTAACAAACTGAAATAAAAAAAACGAAGAAAAAAACAAAAAACCATTAGACAACAATAACAGAAATATTTAGTCACTGGCCGAAAATGAAAGTACACCGTTCTGAATGTTGACAACAGAAAATACCTCACAGATGCTACTATAATGAGGTGATTACCGGTATATTCTTTTCCCCCACACGGTTTTAGGATGTTATATCAAAACTGTTTAAAATGCTAAAATTATAACACTTATAATAAATTTTACCCAACAGGTAATAGCATATAACAAGTAGATGGCCACTAAAAAAGAGAATACAGATATGGCATCCCCTTGTCCAGTAAAGAAACGCCGCGAAGAAACATTAACAGATTTAGTTATTTCTGATGGTGAACAACTAGATATCCAGATGATTTCTTGCTTGTATCATCTCGGTACAAGCTACATCTATTCTTGAAAGGATAAGAAGATTAATGAAAGCTAATCATGCTAAATATGGTTTGCATTTGAAAGGGATAAAACTTGAGATTTCTGCACTAAAGCAAAAGGTGGATGGATTAGAGAAACGAGAAAAGTACCAATCAAGGCAAATAGCTACCCTTCAGAGCAAACTTGAATACTACAAAAGTTTCTTATCCTTTGATGAAGATTTTGATCAGGATACATTGGATTCATCTGAAGGACCCCAAGACTCACAGAACTCGTCACTCCTAGGACCCCAAGATTCACAGAACTCTACACCTGAAGGATCCCAGGAGTTCATCACAGAATCCTGACACTTTACCTCAGACCACCCTGATCGATAGCTGCCTGAAGATTGGATATGACTTAAAACACTATTTCCAAGCAAAGATGTTTTAATTTCAAATACTATATAGCCATTATTACTTATCATGCTGTGACACTTATATCTTTTATGATTTTGTCATAATCACATTATCATTTTTGTTTATATAGGTAGTACTAAGGAATAATACTGCCATAGCATTTCTGTCTGCATTGTGATTCTGATTATAAGCATATTTTTTTTGTTAGATAGGCATGAGTCTTGCTGAAAATGTACAATGTATATGTTTAACTGATACAATATCATAGTAGTATGTTTGTAATTTGAATGTTTTAAAAATAAAGTTTTTTTTAAGAAAGCCTAAAGATTAATGGTTCATGATGCACAGAAAAAACAAAGGATACAGATACAGAAAACAACAGAATAGAATAATAAAACACAGGACCAGGTTAGTAAACTTCTTTTTCAAATGTGTAGGTAGTATGCAGAGGTTAATCAAAATGTCATAAGTCCTGTTACAAAAAGGCAAAAGTAGGGAATAGCATCAACTCCAAAAGGAGCGAGACAAACTGTGTTGACAGGATAATCATCTCCTGCTATGCATCCATCACCCATCATGCGACTCCAACCTCAAGTCCAGTTTTAAGTGTCATCACCAAGAATATGACAAATCTGGTTATAAATACAGTTCCTGCTCCTTTTGTGATACCCATTGTATTACTCATGATGCCAGGTGGTGAATTGAACCCCATTAACACAAAAGCAGGGGTGAACTCAGGTGTTCCAGAAGGATAAGCAGTTCCTGCTCCACATGTGGCACCCATCATGTCACTCTGTGAAATAAAGGGAATCACATGAACTCCAAAACGAGCAAGACCGGGTGCCTCGACATAGTAAGCATCTCCTGCTATGCATGCATCACTGTTAATGTGACTTCAGACTTGTTTAATAGGTATATCTCGACAATTTTAATTGATGGAAACATCAGATCATTGGAACATTAAAAAAACTGTATTTTCCTTAAAAAATTAATAAATAAGAAGAAAAGCTTATTCATTTTTAAGTATTTTCCTCCATATGCTACATGTATACTAAACTTAAGTGTGAGATTCTTTGTGAAGAAAGTATTAATACAATGGTAGAGTAAGCAAGACTTAGAATTGCCTCTCTTTTGTATTAAAACCTTGCAAGCAAAATTGTGAAGGGGGTCCATTAAAAGAAACTGTCGATCTTTTTGTCTGTCCTCCTTTTCTCTTTAACAAAACTAATGAATACTCTAGACTTAATATCTTTAAAGATCTCTAGAAGAAAGTTGGTATTTACTCCAAGTGTGACAAATTGTAGGAGGCTTTTGATTTTCAAGGTCATAACTCATGAAACAAGACTATGGTTTGCAAATTTTCTGCAAGTAGTCTTCTTTTAGATAGTTTTCAGAAAAGAACAGGAACTATTTTAAGGCAGTCTTTGGTCTCTTATGCACACATTTCCTGATCACTTATGAATTTTAAGTAATTTATTTAGTATTAATAACTTTGATGGATGTTTTCCAATCATAGATCGCCCAGCATCAACATGATCAAGACCAAGGCCCAGTCAACTGAAGTATCTACCACTACCTTTGGAAGCATTCCAGAAAAATCAAAGGATCAAAATTCCAAAATAAAGGTATCCAAATAAGTTCTGTTTCTATAAGAGAAATTATATTACGGAAATGCAGTTTCTTCATTATGTAATTCCTATTTGAGAATGTACATGTTCATTTGAAAAATTGAAAATGAGTTGGAAAAAAGCTTTCCTTTCAGTGTTATTGCATTCAATACTCAACAATCTGTCTAGTACATCATATTTTTACGTACATTTACTTGATTTTCTTCAAAAGGAAATCAATTCACAATTTCAGCAAAAAACATAAATTGAAAAACAGACAATACCATGGCCAAAATAAAAAGCGACAACACAAATGAAGGTCCACAAAACTACACAGGAAAATTACCCAAAGACTCAGTAGAATGAACTCCATTAAAAACAGAGGTGAAATCAGGTGCCCCATAAGGGTTAGCAGTTCCTGCCCCACATGCGACACCTGTCGTGTCCCTAATAATATCGCAAAACAATACTGATAACTAAAGCAAAAGAAACATTAACTGTGGTGAACTAAGGGGGCCTGGAAGAGTAAGTAATATAAAGTAATAATATTCTGAGTAATCTTGAGTTAGCTGTGGTTAACTTCGAATCATTGGGACTTTTGTAATTTACAGATTAGCTCAGTTGATAATAACTGCAAGAGGAAAAGGACTGATGAAGCTGACTGTGACAACAAACAAGCGAAAAAATTAAAATCACACATATCAGTAAAACAATGTACCATTGTATATTTACCAAACCCAACACATACAGTACATGCTATTAATGCTACAACAAATCAGAGCAGTTTCAGTACAGATGAGCAACAACAAAAGTTATATTCAAACTTGAGAAAGGAATTTCAACATCAAATTTGTCTGACACAAAAGAAAAAGGGACTGACCAATGTAGAGAAACCAATGAACCTTAAATTATCTAAAATTCAAGAAAATAGAATAAAAAATCGACTTGCAAAGGCAAAATGGAGATCAAAAAGAACTGTTGATCAAATTGCTTCTGACAGAGAAAGAAACAAAATGCTACAGCATAGACTTAGATTACAAAAGACACCAGAACAAATGAAAAAGGCAACAGTAACAGATACCTTTTCAAAACAAAATAAGCGGTAAAAACGATCGGAAGATCAATTTGTGGCTGATCATTAGCAGATAAACTTTCAAAACAATGTTGTCGATCAAAAAGAACCTCAGCTCAAATGAAGGCAGACAAAGTGGTTAACACCAAACTACAACAGGAAATAAGATCTAAGCGAACACCAGATGAAAAAAAGGCTGCAACAGGAGCAGATACCTTTTCAAAACAAAATAGGCGATCAAAACTATCAGAAGATCAAGTTGTGGCTGATCAATTAGGCGATAAACTATCAAAACAAAACAAGAGATCAAAACGATCAGAAGATCAAGTTTTGGCTGATAAGTTAACTGATAAACTTTCAAAACAAAACAAGAGATCAAAACGATCAGAAGATCAAATTGTGGCTGATAATTTTACTGATAAACTTTCAAAGCAAAACAAGAGATCAAAACGATCAGAAGATCAAGTTGTGGCTGATAAGTTAAGTGATAAACTTTCAAAACAAAACAAGAGATCAAAACGATCAGAAGATCAAGTTGTGGCTGATCAGTTAGCCAACAAACTTTCAAGACAAAACAAAAGATCAAAACGATCGGAAGAGAAAGTTGTGGCTGATCAGTTAGCCGATAAACTTTCAAGACAAAACAAGAGATCAAAACGATCAGAAGATCAAGTTGTGGCTGATCAGTTAGCTGACAAACTTTCAAGACAAAACAAGAGATCAAAACGATCAGAAGATCAAGTTGTGGCTGATCGGTTAGCCGACAAACTTTCAAGACAAAACTAAAGATCAAAACGATCCGAAGATCAAGTTATGGCTGATCAGTTAGCGGGCAAACTTTCAAAACGAAATAGGAGATCAAAACGATCAGAAGATCAAGTTGTGGCTGATCAGTTAAGTGATAAGCTTTCAAAACAAAATAGGAGATAAAACAGAACTGAAGACCAAGTACTAGCTGATAGAATACATGACAAGACACGTAAACCACAGCAAAGATAACAACACCATCAAGTCTTTTCCAGTGTTTTGCAAGATTTTCAGAAAGCTGTTCGAGATGGACCTACGTACACATGTACTTGTTGTCACAGACTTCTATATAGACAATCCATTCAACGTGTGATCGCCAGTAATTACACCAAGTGCACAAAAGAAAAATTACTTCAGTGTTTGACAGGTGAAGACATGATCTGTAAGACATGTCATCGAGCTTTACAACAAGGAAACATTCCAGCCATAGCATCATGTAACAAACTTCAAGTCAGACCTCTTCCTCCAGAATTAGAATGTCTATCAGAGCTGGAGGCTAGATTAATTGCAAAACGAATACCGTTTATGAAACTGCTGAATTTGCCAAGTGGAAAGCAGAAGGCAGTTGTTGGATCAGTTGTCAACGTACCTGTCGATGTTACTCAGACATGTGCTTCATTGCCCAGGTCATCAACATCAGATATGGGATTCATTTCATTAAAAGTAAAGAGAAAGCAGCAGTACACTGGACATGTGCAATATCAAATGATCAGACCTTCTGCAGTAGAGAAAGGACTTTGCTACCTTCAACGAGACCACAAGTTGTATAGAGACATTAATATGAATGCTTTATGGCAACAAGAGTTTGAAAATGACAATAAGGAATTATGGCAAGCGTTAACTGCAGTAGAAAATATTGCCCATGAAACAACAGAGGACCATCTTGAAACTGAGTCAGATCATGTATCCACAGAAGAGCAACCTACCAATAATAGTACCACAGATATTGTACAACAAACAAGTCCAGCCATACTTGAAGATGAACAACATCCAACTCCAACTCTTCAAGATCATGAAAATGAGGTTAGTACAGCTAATGATCTTATTGAAAAAGAAAAGTTATGGACAAGATCCTTATGAAACAGTCACTTGTATCTAAATTTGATGTAGAAATCCAGATAATCTAAAGAATTGAATCTAAATAAATTTCTGTTTAAATACAGTATTTTACCTGACAACTAGTGGGAAATCTACACATGTGAAGTTTCATTTCGAATAACTAAGCTCAAGGCTTGTCTGGGAACCTTTTTATATCGCAATGTAATTTCCAGTGTATAGAAATGTGATTTCTGAAATAGCCATGTTTGATTTTGTTTCCCTAATGACTAGAACTTTATTCCAAGTTGTCGCTTAGTATGTGTAAGATGTCATCAGTGATTGACTTCAAAGTCTTTCATCTATGCAAATGTTGATGACATGAAAATGCATTTCTACTCAGTATCTTAGAACAAAAAAGATCACACATTAATCATCAAAATTTCCTTCAACAGACCAGATGCCTTGACAACAGCTCACAAGTTACAAAGCATTTAATTCAGTGTCATTAGGGCAATTTCGTTTCATGTATTTTCAAAATAGACTGTAGGCACTGTTGAGGAATTGAGTTATTCAATATCATTGGTAGGATGATTTTGCACCAAAAACTTACATACATTGTACATGTTGTATTTAAAATGTATGATTGTGCAATGATTATTATAGATATCCAATTCATATTCACCATTCTACATAAAGGGCTTTTAACATACAAAATATCTGTTACAGCTACAAAGAACTACTACTACAGGTGTATTACAACAAACAAGTCAAGATCTACATAATGATGATCCATCAACATCATCTTCTGATCACACCACCACTACACACAATGATAAAGATGATGATGAATTAAATGAAGAAAGTGAAGAGAATCGGCTAAGAGGACTGAAGTATGATTCATGCTTATTGCCTGAGAACATTGCAGCCTCAGGCTCTGGTAATAGAATCTTCAGTATTGCACCTGGAGAAGGCAGACTGCCAACCATGATTCTACAAGATCCAGACAATGAGGTAATAAAAATAATGTAAATATGAATAAAAGGAGAAATGGGGTAGACATCAATAAGACAACAAATTCAACACAACAGATCCAAAAACAAACTTCTGGAGAATGCCATACAGTGAACAATGAGCAGCTGCCCAAACTATACGGCAAGTTCTTCATGGCCCCTGACATGAAAAGGAGAAACAATTCAAGCAAGACAATAAAATGTCTAATAAATCACAATAAATTCCAAGTAAAAAAATAACAAGCAACAAAAAAAAAATACTAGTGCATCATATTATAAACTTCTATAAGCTATACATATTTTTCAAGGAGTAACCTCTCATCAGTATCATTAGAACCAAATAAGTTGCAAGACCAAAAACCACATATATTATAAAAAGAAATACTCTAAAAGACAAATACTGAAAGAGGAAGCCATAGCAAGCTAACAACTCCTGCACAGAATGAAGCCTTATTAGTTATTATGAAGAATGAAGGCTTTGATGTTTTTATTAACTACTGAAAATTTCAAAATCAATGATTTTAGGTCAGACAAGTCTAACAACTGGGTTGGTAAATACCCTGTCCGACCTTTGCTTCAGTGTCATCAACCAAGTGGTTGAAAAATAATGTACAAAGATATGAATACTACACATAATGCTACACAAGTGTCTCAAGGAGAAAACTTTACTTTCACGATTACCATTTCACCTAAATATCTTTTGTATAAAAATATAATGAAGATCCCTATGGAAATTTATGGTAAATTGTAAAATTTACCACAGATTACTATGTTTTCTGTAGTATTTTGTTTCCCTTCCAATACTTCAAATATATACAAGGAGAAATATCAATGTCTTGAGAAATATTTACACACCACGCTAAAATATAGTGCAGATTATTAAATCACACCATGAGTAGCATATATATACATGTATATCTGAATCATGTATTCATTATATCCATTTTACAAATTTTGCACCTACATGTGTACAATACAACTCCTCTATTACCGGTGTTGACATTCCCACATCTATTCCCAACTGGAGAATTTGGTTTCGATGTAAAGAGGGACACCAAACTCACTCTCGGGAAATATTTCTTGGCTAGATTTTGCAACAAGGACAACAGATTTGCTACAAACATTGAGTACCTTTTTTATGCTCTATTTCTAACAGACTTCAAACAAGTTTCCGATAGCATAAACATTGCACTTAGAAAAGCAACAAACAACAATCTACTGCCATCACTGCTGGACAACTTAAGGATGATGAATACAGAAAGCAGCTGATTCAGGCAGACAAAGGCTATCAATTCCTCCAAACTGTCCGTGGGTCTCCAGCCTACTGTAAAAAAAATCCTGTATGACCTGCTAGGAATGATTAAGCAGCTAGGACCATTAACATTGTTCCTGACATTATCAGCAGCAGATCTGCGTTGGCCTGAAACTATATGTATCATAGCTGATCAGTTCAAGGTAAAATTAACAAAAGAAGATGTTGAAAACATGAGTTGGGAGGAGCGATGTTCATGGATTAGGAAGAACCCAATAACAGCGGCTCGTCAGTTTGAATACAGAGTGCAGCAGTTCATCAGGCTGGTCATCAATGGTGGAGTCCTTGGGAACATCTCCGACTTCTACTACAGAGTGGAGTTCCAACAGAGGGGCTCCCCTCACATCCATATGGTGTTGTGGTCATCAGATGCTCCGGACTTTGAATCAGCAGACGAGCAATTTCATTGCTGATTTCATCGACTCATACATATCATGTAATCTTCCAGAAGAAGAAGTATTCCTTAGTCAACAGTCTCCAGAGACATGTACATTCACACACATGTCGTAAAACTGGAAAGAAATGTCGTTTTGGATACCCCAGACCTCCATCAGATAGAACTGTCATTTGTAGAGTTAACACACAAGAAGTAATCAGAGAGAACATCAAGCCCAATGAATTACTACATGCTGTGTTTTATACAATTATGGATCAAGATGTGGCTGATCTAACATTGAAAGAAGTCTTGACATTAGCCAACATTCTGTACGATGACTACATCTATGCTCTACAACATTTCAAGTCAACAAACGGTGTGGTCCATAAGAGAGAACCAAAGGATGTGTACATCAATAACTACAGCCCAAACATCATAAGAGCTTGGCAGGCTAACATTGACATCCAGTATGTCTGTGATCCTTATCATACATCTCCAAGTCAGAACACGAGTTGGGAGAACTGTTGACTACAGCATCCAGACAGGCATCTGATATGGACCTTCGTTCACAACTCAAAAAGGTTGGAAGTAAGTTTCTCAGTTCTCGAGAAGTTTCTGCACAAGAAGCAGCATACCGCATTTTGTCACTTCTGAAGAGGTCCACCAGACAAGTACTATATGTCCCAACAGAGCTGCCTGAAGAACGCGTCCGAATGCTAAAGCAAATGAATATTCTACAACATCTTGATGATGAAGATGAGGATATCTACATGGAGGGTATGGTAGATAGGTATCCATACAGACCAAAAGAACTGGAAAATATATGCCTTGAAGATTTCATTTCATCCTACAAGCTACATTACAAAAAGCCTAAAGAGACTTAAGATTCTGATGATGTTGATGTTCTTTGCAATGATAACCAACCGAACACTGTTCTTAAGTTACAGGACAATAAGGGTTACATCTCCAAGCAGATGACAAATGCAGTAATAAGGACACACCGTTATTCAGAGGAACATCATCTAGAAAAATATTATCATTCCCAACTAATGTTGTATCATCCCTACAGGAAAGAAAACCAACTCCTACATGATGATGGCTCTTTCCACACCATGTTCAAAAAGAAAAACAAAGTACTGCTCAGCAACAAAACTAGATTTGAGAAACATGCTGAAATTGTTGAAATGGCTTATGAAAAGCTTGAAGAAAATGGTCCACCTGAGGACGCATGGGCTCAAATAGCTGGAGAAAGTGAACATCAGAGGCATGAACAAAGAGAAGAAGGATCCACAGAGGCTGAAGAGTATGCAGTATCCAATCCCGCTAACTACCCTGAATCTCAACACTACGACTCCTTCAAATCACAGCTTCCTATAACATCAGAGCGGCAACAGTCAGTGATGCCAGACAGAGAGTACCTACCATTAATTAGGTCTCTCAATGAGGAACAACGCTTGATCTTCAGTAGAGTTTATGGGTGGTGTTTCGAGAATTTGACATGTGTAGCAACAGGAAAACAACCAGACCAAATACAGACCAAATACAGACATTCATCACAGGTGGGGCTTGATCTGGTAAAAGCCACTTAATTAAAGCAATTTGCTCAAAATGCTCACAAAAACATTGAGGTCACAAGTGGAAAATCCAGAAGAAATAGTATGTCTCCTGACCGCACCAACTGGCACTGCCGCAAGAAACATCCATGGGCAGACTGTTCACTCTGCCTTCAATATCATGCCAGGATTGGACACGTGTTCCCACAAAACTCTGTCATCATTGAGAGTGAAGTTCTCAAATTTGAAATGTATCATCATTGATGAAATATCGATGTTAGGATGTGAAGGCCTTGTGACTGTTCATAATCGTTTAACAGAGATTATAGGAAAGCCAAAGTCAGACAGTCTTTTTGGTGGTGTACTAGTTATTGTGTTGGGATACCTTTATCAACTGCCGCCTGTTGGTCAAAGCCAAGTGTATGCATTGCCAAAAAACCCTAAGATGCGATTGTATGGATCTTTATGGGAACATTTCCATAAAGCAACACTTTCCAAGAACATGCGACAGAAAGACGACATAGAATTTGCTGACCTCTTAAATCGTATCAGAACTGAAACACACACAACGGATGACATTGAAGTCCTCAAGACAAGACAGGTTACAACAGATGATCCACTTTATCCTACAAATTCGTTCCATGTTTTCACTACGAACAGTAAATTGGACCAACACATTGAACAGCACCTTGCCTCTACTGGTCATCCTGTGTACACCATTAAAGCTCAGGACATGGATATAGAACATCATACTGGCCAGTTCAAACTTGATATGCCAGAAAACCCAAATCGCACTGGAGGTTTACGTCAGAATATTCAGTTATCTCAAATGCCCGTGTCATGATAACCAAGAACATTGACACTGCAGATGGTTTGGTGAACGGAGCCCAAGGTACTATTGTTGGTTTCTATTCACCACCTCCAGGCAATTCATCTGACTACATACCAGTGTTTGTAGTGGTTGAGATGGATGATCCAACTATTGGTTCTGCTACCAGGGCAAACTTTAAGAGAGTAGTCCCTCCACATTCCGAAGCTGTACCTATACACAAGGAAGAAGTAAGATTTTCTGTTGGATGATACAAAGTGGCACAAGTTTCATGTCGACATTTTCCACTTACTTTATCGTGGGCATGTACCATTCACAAGGTACAGGGTCAAACACTGGATACGATTGTAATATCATGTGAAGGTCGTTACCAACCAGGTCAGTTTTATGTGGCTGTAAGTAGAGTAACCAAACTGTCAGGATTGTTCTTCCTAAACTTTAATGAAAACTGCATTTCTTGTAACAGTGGTGTGACAAAAGAAATACAAAGAATGACTCCAGAGCGACCATTGGAACTCCTTCCATTATGGACTTCAGACCATTCCACTGTTACTATTACTCATTTGAACATCAATTCCTTGACTGCTCATATCAAAGATTTGAAGGCTGATTTCATACTGTCTAGGTCTGATGTCTTATGTATAACTGAAACTTGGCTGTCTTCTAGACACTCTGATTGTTCCGTAAAGATGGATTCATTCAACATTCTTAGATGACAGGGAATCATGTTATAATAGTGATCAGATAGACAGTAGTAAACTTCACCATGGAGGTGTTTGTTCCTACACTTCAATTCAGTGGTCATTACAGCCATAACATACTCTGATTCAACAGAAAGGAATTGAATATGAACTTTTCAAAGCAGACAGGAATTCACGGTCAGTTCTAGTACTTCATGTGTATCGACCTCCATGGATTACTCTTAAAGACTTCACAAGAAACCTACTACAAGTTATGAACACAATGGATAGGCTTCCTACTGTCATTGTAGGTGACTTCAATATCAATATTTTGAAAGAACCGAATAACTTGTTATTAAAAGCTTTAGCCACAAAAGATTTCTGTCAAGTTGTGCGCTCACCAACTCATATATCTGGCTCCTGTATTGACCATATATATATACTGAAAGACACGGTGTGTGATACTAGAGTAATCCCTGTTCCATATTCCCAACATGCTGCCATTCAAATAAAGATTAAGATGTGAAGGTAAGCATTTGATAGTGTACATATATGGAATTAATTACATCCCACGACACAAAAGTGTGGAGGGTATGATATTTTTTACCCATCTGTCCGTCTGACCGTAGGTCATCCGTCAATCTTTTATCAATTTTTTCGGAACATTTTCCCCAGAAATTACAAATCATAGCTTTTTGAAATTTGGTACCATGCTTCATGTGAAAATGTTATATTTTCACATCCATTGCTCTTCAACTTCCTGTTTTCCAACTTCGTCACATTTTCCTCAGCAACTATAATAAAAACCACAGATACTAATTTGACTGCATACGAAGAACTTTTCTGGATTGACCTTCATCAGGAACACTACAGCCCAAATGTTTCAAAAGCCAAATGAATCGAAGGAGCAATAATTCAAAAATGGTCTAAAAAGAAATATAAATCAGAACTTCCTGAAATTTGGTGCAAAGCTTTATATAGGCATTCTACATTGTTGAATTATGTCTCAGAGCAATCGCTCTTTAACTTCCTGTGCGCACACATGGTTCCATTTTCATAATGGACATGTATATAAAATTGTGTCACTTTTTCCTCATTGCTTACAATATGTAATCATATGTCCTCGGAATATCCATTTCAGGAATTTTGCAATGCTTCTTTCAATGTGGGGGCGTGGGGTATGTGAGCTTGCTAAGTTCACTAAGTTCACTAAGTCCGAAAGGTCACAGAACATGTATGTGGTGAAAGAAATCGAAAAACCCATCTCATGAGACAATGGTTTTCATTGGTCATTTTACAAATGAATGAAAGACAATTCTGTTATCTTCGTTTATGACTGAAAACGATGAATTCCATTATTTGAAAAAACTTCATTGTGTTGTAACAGCATAAACTATTACATATAAATTCAGTAAATAAATTGAAAATAAAAATAAAGAAAGCAAGAAAATACATTGAAATATAATGCAAAAGATTTGCTACAGGGGTCCGGACAAAAAACTACATTTATGTCGTGATCTAAGGACACCCATCTATAGAGAATGTTTGTTTCTGTAGTGTCCTGAACGCTGAGAAAAAATACTTATTTTATTTTATAAACACCAAAAAACACCAAAGACAATTTGTTGAAGGACACTGAGAACCAAAACTTATTTTACTGCAGGACATTTGAGAACCAAAACGTGTTTTATTTTAGAGAATGTGTATAAAACATAATATTTTCCACGTCGAATTCAGTAAAGTTTGGCCCTGGAGGTGCTTTATAACATGTCTTCTTTTTTTCCATTTAAAAAAAAATATTTTCTATGTTCACAAATTGTTACAAATTTCTCGAAATTTCCGAAAAAGCTTTTTTAAAAATTTGTATTTAGAAATATTAAATTGCATTGGAATCAATCCAATATTGACAGTTCAAATCATAGCTGACTACCTGAAAAAGATCTCAAGAAAATAAAACGTATTTATATAATGGTCCACTGAAGGAATAAATACAGGGAAAAGGTACCAAACCTCTTAAACGCCTTCAATAAATTGAAAACTGGCACAAATAAGAGTCATTACACGGCTTTTAATAGAACAAACCCATACTTATTTGCGAACTTTTACTATATATTTGTTCAATATTATCCAAACATTAAAATTATGGATTTCCAGAAACATTATAACTGGTCAAAAATCACATGAACACCTCTGTGAACACAAAATGTATGAAACAAGTTAACAAAATAAACCGTTATATTTTGGTAGGAAGGGTTCATTTTACTGCATTTGAAGTGAACTGTTCCGAACTTTACTCACTAACAAATAACTTGTAATGAGACTGAGTCTCATGAACTGTAATCAAGAGTGCTCACGGCTCGAACTGTAATCACTATTGATAAGGGTTCGGATGAACTGAGAACGATATTTAGACTCGTTCTCAGTTCATCGGCTGTGATTAAAGTTTGGAATAGTTCACTTGGAATGCAGTAAAAATGAACTCTTCCGGAATTATAACGGTTTATATTGTTTACGACAAGCAGAGACATATAATTAATTATATGTCTCTGCTACAAGTTTCAATTAAGAAAAAAAACTCATAGTAGCTACAAAAAATAAATGTATAGTCTACAGTTTACGCCCAAAACACACTTGAAATAGAAATAAAGAAAGAACATTTGTAAAATTTAATGAAAAATTATTCTCTACTGGTGTTGTAAAAAGTGTGACCGGAAGTCCGTACATGAAAATCAGTATTGTTAACTACCAGTGCCTCCTCGTCTAGGGATCGAACCCTGGACCTTTTGCTTCGTATCCAGCCTCGCTACCGATCAGCTAAAGAAATAATCCGTTAGCTCAGTCGATTTTTACTGGCTATTTATCTACTACCTGAATACAACTCAGGTATGCACCTCCGTGACATTCCTACACACACTACAACTGCCAGTGCCCGGCTAGTTTTCTTGTTCTATCGATTGTTGGTCTTTTCGTTGGAGCGCCAATGTGACCGGAGGGTCAGTCCGTACAGAAAATCAGTATTTGTATTACCAGTGCCTGCCTCCTCGTCCGGGGATCGAACCCTGGACCTTTTGCTTCGTAGCCAGCCTCACTACCGAATGAGCTAAAGAAATAATCCGTTAGCTCAGTCAATTTTTACTGGCTATATATCTACTACTTGAATACAACTCAGGTATGCACCGTGACAAAAGTATTTTTACCAATCGTGTTAGAATGCTGTGTCGAGCAATGTGACAATGTAAACGACATAAGATGTACTGCAGCTTAGAACAAGAAACTTACAGTACATCCTCAGTACAGTGATATAGTTGCCTAACCTCAAGACAAGTGTTTTGAAGTGCACTATAGTCGATAAAGACTCCAAGCTAGTCAACGTTCCAGTGAATTTTGCACTGAAAGCGGAAATAAAGGTAAAAGCTTGAAGCATTCCAAAAGAACTATAGAGCCTCCGAATCTAGGTATGAAAAGAAGCTAAAAAGAAACGAGGAAAACAGTTAAGTCAAAGAATGACGTTAAACCGAAAGCCGCTTAACAAGATACCAAGCAAAAGAAAGTCAAGACACGAAAGAACTAAGGTCCAGAGCTTATCTCTTACATCTGCATACAAAAGCCTTTTTCTGGGCTACCATTTTTTTTTTTAATTAAAGAGCTTCGTCGTTTATTAGCAATTTAAAAAAAGCTTCTCCTTCTGTAAAGTTTATTTTCTCTTTCTTACTTATTTGCTCTTCTTTTGTAATTTTTTTCAGCAATCCGTCCTTTTATGATTAAAACTTCATTTGTTGTTTTCGAAAAAGTAACAATAAATGTCAATAAATGGAAACGTAAATTACAGTATCAAGGGTATCACAGCTAGGCAACCAGATACTGAAAGTCGAATAAAAAAAGTGCTAGTTTGAAAACACCTTTTAAGATATCTCAAACAAGGGAAAATATTGCACTTTTGTCTTATATTGAGTGTCACTGCGTAGAGTCCCTTTCTCGAAATCCCGTCAATTTTCCTTAATTTTCCCGTTCCAGGGTGGGAAAATACTTTACAAGAACTCCTTGGGGATAGCCTTTTCCCAGTTCACGGTGGTTCCGGCGTCACGGCTGACCATTTTCCCGTGTTTTTTTTCTATTTTTTATTTTTTATTTATTCTTTTCTTTTTTTTTTTGGACGATCACTTTTCCGGGGAGGTTGGAAACAAATTTCGGAACTTGCGGTTTTATCTTCCGGAAATCGGGATAGCCCTATATTAAAGTCAAGTAATCGGGATGGAAATTCCACCAGGATACGGGAAAAGTCATGTTTTATGCACGGGAAATCTGATACGTTTTGGTGAAATTTACCGGATGAATTTACCGGGTTTGGCAAAAAAATTGTCTATTTCATGTACCTGTTCATAAGTCGTTTTAAACGTTTCGGGACACCGAAATTTTCTTTAACTCCGAAAGGCTTAAATTAAAGTAGGAAAACAGGATTGAATGCCCACGGGAAACGGAAAATTCATGCTTTTAATCACGGGAAATCGGAATTTTTATAATGAAATTTACCAGGAGTGACAAAAAGTATTTTATTCCGTGTACCTGTAAAAACCTCCTCGAGATCACTTCCAGGACATCGGGATTTGCTATTTTTACTCTTGGAATTCTGGAAATCTACAGTTTAAAGCCGGGAAATCGGGAGTTAAATGGCACCGGGATATCGGAACTTTCTGAGTTTTTTGTTACGGGAAATCGGGATTATTATTGCGAATCTAACGAGATTGACAAAAATGATTTTCTGAATCAACAAACAAGTTAATTATATCAGATAATATTTTAATCAGAACTAAAAAATAAGAAAAAAATATTTACAACTATAACTGTAAATATTACACTTTTTACGCTCTTAGTGACATTTTCTAACGAAAATTTGAAGCCGAATTGAAAATGAAGAGACCCAAGTGCTCTGAACATCGCTGCAGGTCAAAATTTCAAGACATAAAGTCTCCCCTTCATTGTTTAGTTATAAAATAATCCAAATGAATTCTTAATGTTTATTCATGGCATTTAAATTAAAGATAGGCATTAAACATTGCAAATATACATGAACGTCAGAATAATAATGAATCAGTACCTAAAACCAGGAGTACACACTCCGATAAGTACCCTATTAAAATTTACGAAACTGTGACCTGCTCTCTTCAGGCAATATATTTTTTTCTGTGTTTGCTCTCTTCTGGCAATATTTTGTTTTGTGTTTGTGTGTTCTGGGACTAATATATTGACAATATATAAGTCCCAGGTGTGTTTTGGTTTTTCGCAATAGACCATTTTCATATCCATTTCTTGTCCCGACTCTGACTCCGTTTTTATAACGTTTTCAACAAAGGGAAGTAACCTACTGACCCGACAGTCTGGTTTACGGTTCCATAGTAACAAGGGGCAGCAGTAAAGTTCAAATATGAAGACATCGATTATTAGGGTGGGGGTAATATCTTGATTGTCTTTAAAAAAATTATTTCAATGTACTTGGGTACTTACTAAAGTGAAAATCTTATCTGTTTCGAAAATAAATATTTACTGATTTTCCTATACCTAATGAGACCGAAAACCAGATTGTCAGGTGTTAGCGAGTAACGTCCCTTTGAAAAACATGCTAAAATGGCGGTCATCCCGTAAATATGAAAATCGTCTATTGTAGGATGTTGTGATCATATTAATCATAATCATACAATTTTCTTTCTCTATGAAGAAAATGCTTACAAACATTCATTTAACTGATATATACGTGTACATGTATCCAAAGACATATTGTAACACCACAATTATCAGTTTAAGCCATTATTATAATAATGGCTAATCTGATACTTAGCGGTAGCCACCTGAGGACATGGGTCACAGAGAAGCGCTCAAGAGATTAACAGCTTCTCTGTAACTGTTTATGGTAGGTCAATGGTATTTGGTTTGTGGGTTCCTCTTTGGAAGTAAATAATGTACATTACAGTCTGCCATATGACTTATGACTGTGACCTCGATTTCATGGTTTGTTTATAAGTAAATACAAAAAATATACGTCTAATTAGTGGTTATCAAAGTCAAGTCATATTAAAAAAATGAATGAAAACATTTGAAGGATATGAAACGGAACAAATAACTTAAGAATGAACAATGAAGGGATATGGGGTAATGCACACGAGACAAAATATCAAATAAATGACAAAGCAAAGCAATGAGACAACGCCTTTATTTTTGTACTTCACCATGAGGCCTTCAACAATGAGCATACCTTATAGCAAGTTGAAGACGGCCCCTGGCATCGATTTGAGTGGAAGTCATTGCTAAATGTTGAACGACGCCACATCCATGTCATTTTACCCATGGATGAGAGATCGTCAACAAACAATTAAGCGCCAAAGTGTGCTATCGGCCTTCTTTAACTTACTATGAAGTATGAGCAAAACTCATTTTTAGCTCACCTGGCTATGCCAGGGTGAGCTTTTGCCATCACTTGGCGTCTTCAAAAATCTTCTCCTCTGAAACCACTGGGCCAATTTACTCTAAACTTGGCCTGGGTCATCACCAGGGTATGTAGTTTAAAAATGTGTTCGGTTAGTCCGAGGACCAAACAACATGGCGGCTGTTACTAAAAATAGAACATAGGGGTAAATTGCTGTTTTTGGCAAATAACTTGAAAACCGTTGCAGATATCAAAAATCTGACGGAGTAGAATTGTTCAGAATGACGAGATCTATCTGCCCTGCAATTTTGAAGAAAATCGGAAAAACCGTCTTAGAGTTATAGCCCTTTTTCCGTAAAATTTTTAAAAATTATGCATTTTTTTTATTTTTTATTTCAAAAAGTGTAACAGATAGAGGTCAAGTGTAAATTGAAAAAATGTTCAGCATATCAAGATCTACCCACCCTGAAATTTTGAAGAAAATCAATAAACCCTTGTAGGAGTTATTGCCCTTTTTTCACCGAATTTTTTAAATTTTCTTATTTTTCATCTTTTATTTCCAAAACTATAGAAGATGAAGGTTAAGTGTAAATTGATGAAATGTTTGCAATGCTGTGGCAACTTCAAAACTGATGTTAAAATTGTTCCTTGACCGCCATTTTCAAAATGGCCGCCAAAAAAGGCGGGAAAATTCAACATTGTCCGATTTCAAAGAAATTTATTTTCTAAATAGATATTGATGTTGCGACTTCAAAACCAGTGTTGAAAATTGTTAGTTGACCGCTATTTTCAAAATGGCTGCCAAAAAAATCGGGAAAATTCAACATTGTCCGATTTCAATGACATTTGGTTTCCAAATTGGTCTTGATGTCGTAACTTCAAAACTGATGTTAAAAATTGTTCGTTGACCGCCATTTTTAAAATGGCC
>MJUU01009188.1:12106-23127 GCA_002080025.1 Modiolus philippinarum
GGTGGGGCCACAATGACCAAAACTAAGCCAAGCCTTTCTTTTATGCCAAGGAACATTGTATTAAAATTTCATAAGGATTGGTCAACTGAAACTTAAGTTATTGACCAAAAACAAAAGTGTCTACAGACAACGACGACAACGACAACGACAACGACAACGACAACGACAACGACGACGACGACGACGACGACAGCACCATACCATTATACGACCGCAAAAATGTTTGCGGTTGTATAAAAAATCGCATCTAAATCGGACTAATATGAAAAAGAAAGGTAATGGGGTAAATGTCAAGGAGACAACATCCCATATCCAGGTTAAAATAATATGGAAAAATATTATTTTGGAAATTTTCCCCTTTTGGACCCTATTTATCTCATAAATGGTACATGCCACGGAAATCCTTTGATTTCTCCAGATTGGAAAATGTGCTAAGGAGCACACCGAAAGAAACCCAATCAAAATTCGATAAATAATAAAAATTCTACAATCAAATATGTGAAAACACCTGATTTAACCCTTTTTGGTCCATTTTTTTTCTGAAACGGGTAAGGCAAGGAACATGAAATTATAACCAGGGCTTAGGCATGTGCCAAGAAACATCATACTAAAATTTAACTAGAGACTCAGAGACTGAGCCTGTATCGCTCACCTGACAAAATGCCTCTATGTCATGCATGACCAAAAATGATATTTTTTTTACCATTGGGGTCAAATGTTGAGCTATGTTCTCCATTAGCACCCACATTTTTTGTCTGATCCTATTAGATGAATAATTTTTGCAATGGCCCTTCTATACATTTAGTTACATTTGCTTGATTAGTTTCAGAGATGATGATTAAAAGGATGGTTATCTCATACCTGACTCCAATGTTAAACTGTGTTCTGCACTGGATTCCATGTTTTTTGTCAGATCGAAATGAAATGAGCAATTTTTGCAAAGTACCTTCCGTACATCATTCCTGTAAATATTGGTTGAATTTGCTTCAGTGGTATCAGAAGAGAAAATGAAAATGTGATTTTCCCATAGGGTTCAATGTTAAACTATGTTCCATGATGGCAGCTATGCTTTTATGGGATCAGAAAATTTCTGGCAATCTATGTGAAGGACCTTCCATACATCAATGCTGTAAAGTTTGGTTCAATTTGCTTCAGTAACTTCAGAGGAGATAGCAAATATATGCTTTTCCCATAGGGTCCCATGTTTTTAAACTATGTTCTGCGCTGGCGGGCCATGTTTTTTTGGTGGATCTGAAAAATTTTGGCAAACTAAGCAAAGGACCTTCCATACATCATTCCTGTAAAGTTTGGTTCAAATTGTTCAAGTGGTCACTGAGGTGATACTTAAAATGTAAAAAGTTTATGGACGGACGACGACAGATGCAAGGTGATGGCAATATGAATAGCTCACACTGACCCTTTGGGTCAGGTGAGCTAAAAATGATATGTCCACTAAAAACAAAGGTATGCTGTCCAAAGACACAAAAATACCAATTTTACCCCATTTTGGTCCCTTTTTCTGGAATGGGCAGGGCCAGAAAACCGAAATTAACACCAGGGCTAAAGCTTGTGCCAAGAAACCTCATACTGAAATTTGAAAATGATGCATCCACTAGACCAAAGTTATGCTGTCCACAGATGCCGATGACAAAGATGACTGCGCCATACCATAATTAGACCGCAAATTTTAGCGATCGTATAAAAAAAGTGTGGAAAACTGATGCAGGACTGACAGACGGACGGACAGAGTGTAAACCTAAAGCCCCCTTCGGCCACTGCAGGTTCAACTTGAAAAGTGGACAAATCAGCATCAAATTTAATTTGTCCTTCACAGATCTTACTTGCCACGGGCGAGTGGGAGAGCGATAAAATCTGTCCCTGTATAGATGACGAAATATACTGTATCAGTCTGTGCCTTTAGCCACTAGCCCTACGCCCGAGACTAGTAAAATCAGTCTCGGGCTAGTAAAAATTTGAAGTCACTAGCCGGTGGGCTAGTTGAATTTGTACCTTATTAACAAAGAATCTTTTATAAGGGCTAGTGAAACTGAGTTCGGGCTAGTACAATACAGGACCTTACTAGCCCCTCAGGGCTAGTGAATGAAAAAGTTTTTGGCACAGACTGCTGTATTCCTAGTATTAAGCGCCTAGGGCGCTGCGCTTAGAAAATTTGAAAAGGTGGGGGGAAGAGGTGCTTATTAAGTAGGACAAAACTGTGTTCTAAAATGAAGCTCTTGTGCTGAAATTCTTCTTCATACATTGTCATAAAGTTCCAGTGTAATCAATGTAAAAATACTTCAACTATCCAAATCTTCGACAAACAGAAGAAAAGAATAAGGTAGATAAGTTGTTTGTACCAAAATGCAAACGAAAAACATAAGAACTTGATTCTTTATAACAGGAAACTCAGATGAATACACATGCGCAATTGATAAAAAGACAAATTAATGATGGAAAACATACAAGATAAATTTGGAAATTAAGGTTTCTGGTGGGAATTTTCAGGGGGTGCTTAAGCATTTTAAACAAAATTTGGATGGGGCCCTTTACATGTTACCGTGGTAGGGGCACTTAAAACAAGCAATACAGACGTCCAAATTTTCTAGGAAAATTCACCAACTGGAAACTCATCTAAAGAGAAAATGTGAGTCTTCTTAATTGTTTACTTTTTTTTACTGTAATATAACCTACAATTATAACATGTACAAATCTGGAAATTCCAATACTAATCCTTATTAATACCTGGCTACTCAGTACATACACATACTTAGTATGATTTATATATCATGTATATGTTGTGTGCAAGTTGTGATTTTGTACAAGTTATATCTTGTACAGAAATATTGTACAAGTTGTGCTGACATCCACACTTACTTGATTTTATTAAACACATCAATTTTTCTGTGACAGGATGGAAAACCAGAGGCTCACATGAGCCTGTATCGCTCACCTGGTGACTGGTTTTATTCATTGTCACGAAGAGACCACCCATTCATAACCAAACTTGGTTCTAATTGGCTCAGTAGGTTCAGAGGAGAAGACATTTCAATGCATTTCCCATTGGGTCCCTATATTAAACTATGTTTTACGCTGGCGGCCATCTTGGATGAGGTACGAACGTCAAAATCACAAACTTTGAAGGGGACAAGCCAAGGACTATTGTAACCAAGTTTGGTTGAATTTGGCTTGGTAGTTTCAGAGGAGAAAATCTTTGGACACATTTCCAATAGGGTCCCTATGTTAAACTATGTTCTCTGCTGGCAGCCACCTTCAATGAGGTACACATGTATGAACATAAAAATCACTAACTTTCAAGGGGACCACCTAAAGATATTGTGATCAAGTTTGGTTCCATTTGGCTCAATAGTTTCAGAGAAGAAGATCTTTGAATACATTTCCAATAGGGTCCTATGTTAAACTATGTCCTGTGCTGACGACCATCTTGGATGAGGTACAAACATAAAAATCACAAACTTTAAAGGGGACCAGCGTAGGACAATTGTATCCAAGTTTGGTTCCTATTGGCTTATAGTGGTTTCAGGAGAAAAGATGCTATGTTAAACTATGTTCCCCGCTGGCGGCCATCTTGGATGCGGTACAACCACAAAAATCACAAACTTTAAAGGGGACCACCTGAGGACTATTGTGACAAAATTTGGTCCATGTTGGTTCAGTGGTTTCAGAGGAGAAGATCTTTGAATGCATTTCCCATAGGGTCCTATGTTTAACTATGTTCCCTAGTGGCGGCCATCTTGGATGAGATGCTAATCTGCTGGACAAATGTAGAAATTGTAGTCCTGGAAAAGCTCAACACTTTTGTAATTTACATTTGACCTCCATCTCAAACAGTTTTTGATTAAAAGTAAAAATGTTAAAAAGTCGTGAAAATTCAAAGAAAAAGGGCCATAACTCCTATGTGGGTTGTCAGATTTTCTTCAAAATTGCAGGAAATGTGGATCTTACTATGCTGACCATTTTTGTGATTTAAACTTCACTTCTGTCTTCTACCATTTTCAAAGTAACAAAAAACGAAAATTTTATGGAAAAGGGGCAATAACTCCATGATGGGTTATTGGATATTCTTCAAAATTGCAGGGCGGGTAGATCTCATCATGCTGATCACATTTACTCTGTCAGATTTTTGATATCTGTAACGGTTTTCAAGTAATTTGCAATTTACCCCTATGTTCTATTTTTAGTAACAGCGGCCATGTTGTTTGGTCTACGGACATAAAAATCACAAATTTGAAAGGGCATACCCTGGTGATGATTCAGGCCAAGTTTGATTAGTATTGGCCCAGCAGTTTCTGAGGAGAAGATCTTTGAATAAAAGTTAACAGAAGGACAGACGGACGATGGACGGATGCGGAGTACTGGCAAAAGCTCACATGGCCTTTGGCCAGGTGAGCTAAAAATGACATTTTTACTAGAAAAATCAAGTTTAAGAGGAAAGTATTTCATGTTTTAAAACCAACACTAAGTAATTAAAGAACAGTAAGCTTGCTAACTTCAATGTGTTTATTTTACAAAAAACAATCTCTAGAAGCATTTGTTTTATGCTAAAATGCACTTATTTTAAAGTCATAGAGATTCAGTTACTTTGTCTTAGTTCTAATCATGTTAAATACACTATGAATTTGTTTGAAATATTCTAGATAAAATATATATATCATGCCTTACTGAAATAGCGGCATTGACTTAATTAAATATTGAGCCTAGCTAATGTTGTTCTCACTCATGACATTCACTCTGTTAAGGCCTTAGGGACATGCGAACTACAAAAGGGGGGTTGAAACGAAGAATAAATGAAGTACCATTTTACAGATTAAAGTGAACAAAAATAATGTTAATTGTTATAAAGAAAGTTAAACTTACAGTCATCAGTCAAAAGATAAAGTTGCAGAGGTCAAGTTTAGGTATTCAACCAGTCATTTCTCCGTACAATCAAGCAGACTCAAATATGGCGCCTGTCTATCTGAGTGCCCAACTACGTTCTGCCCAAAAACAAGAGCACAGAAAGAAAATCTAACCACCAAAGTCTCTTAACCGAACAAAACCTTCTATTTCAAAAACATACCCCTGTGATCAATAAATAGCCAAACAGGTACGAGTAAAGTTACTTGTGACGTTTTCAAAGGGAAAATACCCTGGAACAAAAATACTCTACAAATTTAAATAACTAACCCGTTTCAAATATGAATTTTAAACAAGAATTTAATAATTAAATAAATAAACACCAAATTACATAATATAAATTAAAGTGATTAAAATATCACTCTGCTACATAAGCAAGTTAAGACAAGGTAAGTATTTGGTTTGGCTTCCCTTTAATTTTCTGATCAATATGTCAACTTTTCTTTAAGAAATTTCACCGATTTGTGCATATCATTTATATCCCTGAAGAATTTCTCCAGTCAGGGATGAAACTTACATTTTTAAGTCATCACCAAAATTACTTAAATGAGTTACTATGAGTAACTGAAGCAATAACTTGTATGAGTTACCATTTTGTTAATCAAGGGACATTACTGTGTTGTTAACTTCATTAAGTTATTGAAGTCTTTTTTATATTATATTCAGTTTTGTTGAAATTCTTACTTATTGGTCACAGTTAACATGGTTAATAGAAAAAAAGAAGGGAAACGGGGAATGTGTCAAAGAGACAACGACCCAAAGGGATGTAATAACAACTTAAAGCCACCATAAGATCTTCAATGAACGGTGAGAAAACCCGACACCCAATGGCAGGTCGGGGTCGGCAGTCTATTATTACACAAAGTCAAGTATTAAGTAGTTCAAACTGAACTCAATCTAATGATGGCCCAAATAATTGATTTTGATGAACTGTTAAAAGATAATTAAGATTTAATTTCCCAAGGTTGTAATCTTTATGGGGGTTAGCGCATGTATTTCCTCTCTTTGCCATTTATAATTGATAGGTAATTACACAGTTAAGATTCCAAACCATATGAAAAAAACTACTGTTAGTTAGAGAAAAATTGTTTTCATAAAGAAATTTGTTATCAAAGTTAGACATTTTCAAGAAATCAACATTTGATAACTTAAATAAGTATTTGCTCACTCAATTCAGTTACACAAATGTACTTCGTTTGATAACTGGAATAGGTTATACCCCTGACTGTTCTCTCTCGTGTGTTTGTGTGTGTGTGTGTGAGTGATACCTGTGTGTAGATTTTTATGTGTAACAGGAGAGCATGAATCTCCTTGCAAAATTGCAATGGTCAACTTCAGGGATCCAACCCGGGACCTCTAGCACTTCAGCCAGCCACCTAACCGAATGAGCTAAAGAAATATTCTGTTAGCTCAGTCGATAAGTCAGGGGCTTATCCTCTTTTTTTTCAGGAAACAAGTGTAACGGTTTATAGTATCCGCTGTGAAATAAGTTAATTCCAAAGGAACATATTTCATAGCTCAGCTGATGAAATAATCTGTAGTTGGAAAGTATTTACTGCTCACCTGGTGGAATAATCTCCAGACGGAATAAATCTCATAGATATATCAATAACATTTGTTCCATTTGGGGATTATTTCACAGGATACTATTTTGCTTTACACAAGTGCCTGTGGCTGTGCACCCTTTTCTCAAGCCAGTGAATGTCAAAAAGAATTTCGGCTCATTGTCTAGGAAAATGGGCTAATTGTATCATCAAGCTCCAATTTTTACAACGGGTGCAACTGTTTTAGACAGAATAATCTTACACTACACGTATGTCTTGGGATGCTGGACGATTCGTCTCCAGACCGGAAGTACATTGAGAGTTATCGACCCTGCATCGAAGAAAAAGTCTTGAAACTAGCAAAAATGCTTCTTGCAATATGTGTAGCTATTGTCATGCCAATTAGTTTGGTTCTTTGGATGATTACAATAACATATTCATTTTTTATCGGAGGTAACAAATGAACAGGTGTTTCCTTACCATTTCTGAAGTCTTGAAAAAGTGTCTGTCTGTTGCCTGCCTTGGACGTCCGGCCCTACAACCAATCCGCCCTTCCCTATCCGGCCCTGTACTTTCCGGCCTTATTCCAATCCGGCCCTGTCTGAAACTTATTTACCATGATAAGATAAACTTCAAATGCCAACTTTATACCATGGAAGGTTGAAATCATACTCATGTTCTTAAGGTTTTAGTTTTATGTTTGGGATTTTTTAATCAATAAGATATAATACGACAAAACAACAATATATTATCAATTGGAAATATAGGGACGGATAGACCAAGGCCAGATTGTCATAGGGCCGGACTGTTGTAAGGCCGGACTGTTGTAAGGCCGGATGATCTCTAAATCGCCTGCCTTCATTTCAGTGATTTTGGTGATAAATTATTTAAGTTACACCCCTGGCTGTTCAATGTGGAAACCGATTACATGGCAGTCGGAAAATTTTTATATTCTTACTTTTCCTACCTGACATGCCTGAAATATTGTTACAAGCACCTGTTTTGGAAATTAACATTATTTTTTTGGGCAGAAAGCCTCCTTCACAGTTTTTTTTTCATCATTTTGGCAGCCAAAATATTTTAATTCACATAAAACATTGTAAAATCAGGTCCAAAATATTTTTTTAGAAAAAAACCATAGCCCCCCCCCCCCTTCAAGTTAAATGGTCGGTCCATAAAAGCCATAGAATCTCACCAAACCTTTACTTTACAATCTATCTGGAAGTCGAAAGTTTTCAATAAAAAAATAAGTTATGCGTTTACCAGGATTTTAAATGAAAATAATCAAAATTAATATCCCGAAAAGGTTCTACAGTATATTGCAGATTATTACTTTTATTCCCCTCATATTTACTAACTATATGGAAATTTAAAATAAAAATTGCAAGAAATTATTGGATGGTTGTGGCAGTAATACAAATTAGAGAGTCCACTTCGTTATATTGACACTTTATAGAGCAGTCACTTTGCTATAGTTGCATCTAGAAAATAAAAGAAATTTAAGATTCCTTTTCAGCCACGGTTCAATTTACAATAATTTACACGTGAAGAAGATAAATGAGGCCAAGTGGCATTAAAAATTGAATTCCAGAAATTTGAATTTTGTGTAGCTTGTGATAGACATCATTATTTAGAATAAACTTACAGCTGATATTAGTTAAAAAAAAAAATAAGTGCATATATTAAAAAAAGGAAATATCTTGCATTTGGTCTTTGTCTTGGTGTGTTGGACAGAAACATTTTCTAACTATGAATGGAAACATGTTCTAACGTTTCTTCATTTTTGTGTATTTCCCGGTTCGCATAAAGATATTCTCTACAATTTGCATGATTTGATATCTTTTTTTTTCAAACCATTTTACAAACAGCCATCACTGGCAAAATACACAAAAAATTCAGCCATATGAAATGTACAGCTAAGATACCTGTAGAACATTGCTTTCATGTGTCTGTTTTCATATTAATATTTTCTCGTTTTTCATTTTCTATTTGATCTACGCGTAGGTGATCATTTATTTAGATCAATAACAACTTTTCATAAGGTGTAACCAAATTAAATTGTCTTGCGACTCGCTGTGTCTTTATCTTAAAATTATAATTTCAGATACCTTTTCTATACAAAACCGGAAGCGTGTACGCACAGCCTAAAGGATACGCGTCCATGTGGGGTGGACGCGCAGCCACTGCCTATATCATGTATATGAATAATTCACACAAGAAATTTGCCTAACCAAAGTTATTGAATGGGTGAACCTGAATTCTTTGCAGATGTAATTAGTCCCCTAATTAGCCACAAGACTGATACCCACACTCAAAGATCTAGACTATACAGACAGGTTAAAAAAGCTTAAAATGCCAACACTTAAATATAGACACCTAAGGGGAGGCATGATGGAAGCCTTCAAAATTATTACTGGTATTTATGACTCTGAGGTTACAACCGGCTTACTAGAATTAGATACTGAATCCAGAACAAGGGGAAATTCCAAAAAGTTAAAGAAAAGATACTGCAGATTGAATATCAGAAAATATTATTTTACAAATAGAGTTGTAGAAATTTGGAACAGTTTACCGGACTCGGTGGTCATGGCAAAATCAGTGAGGGAATTTGAAATACATCTAGACAAGTTCTGGGGGAACCAAAAAAATTAAATTTGACTTCAACTCTGATATAGACCTTAGGAGTGCAATACCCGGAAGTGACGAAGTATTAAGCAATAATCAGATCATATGTAAGATTAAGAGGTGGATAAAGTGGTTTCAACAACCAGCATCCACAGATGATTCTATCCTATCCTATCCTATCCATGCTAACGGTGATAGTCAAAGGAGACTTTATAGAATTGCACTCTGTGTCTCCATGTGTCGGTTGGTCCATCCATCTGTCTATCCGCCCATCCGTCTGTCAGTTCCGCATTAGTTTTCCACACTTTTTTGTAAACCATTGCTGATATAGATCTAATATTTTAAATATGAGTATAACCTCCATGAGTTACCTTTGATTTGGACCACTGATTTTTGATTGAGTTATTGGACTTTGACTTAGAAAATTTTAGTAAAATATCAGTTTTATGCTTTTTTTCTAAACCATTGTTGATATTGATCTTATATTTTGTATGTGAGTTTACCATTAAGTTACAGATGAAATATAAGTTTGGTTCTGGTTTGCTGATTTTTGACGGAGTTATGGGACTTGAACTAAGAAAATTTTGGTAAAATATCAGTTTTCTGCACTTATTTTCTAAACAATTGTACATATTCATCTAATATTTGGTATGTAGTTTTACCTCTATGAGTTTCTGATCAAGTTCACGTTTTGTTGTTCTCCACTGACTTTTGATAGAGTTATGGGACTCGGACTTTGAAAATTTAAGCAAAATATCTGTTTGCTGCACTTTTTTCTAAACCATTGTAGATATTAATCTAATATTTGGTATGTAAAGTTTACCTCTATAAGTTACCGACAAAGTTTAAGATTGGTTCAGATCTGATTATTAACTGATTTACAGGATTTGGATTTGGAAAATGTTAGTAAAATTTCTATTTCTGCACTTTCTTCTAAGCCATTGCAGGTATTGATCTTATATTTGGTATGTGAAGCAAGCTCAGCTCTATAAATTACAGATTTCCTTTTTGTTCAGGTCCCTACATTTTTGAAGGAGTTACATGTTTATTGGAATTACAGAACTTTAGAAAAAATATCAGTTTTCTACAATTTTTGTTCTTAACCATTGCAGGCATTGATCTAATATTCAGTTTGTGAGTGCAGCACAATGAGTTACAGATCAAATTTGAGTTTGGTTCCATTCCCTGGTTTTTGACGGAGTTATGGGCCTTGGACACTGGGAACATTTTTTTTTACTATTTTTCCTACTGTAGGAAGCCCTGTTTTTCTGGTAGGGGACTCCTGTAATTAGCTGCAATATGATCCACACTTGTTTGATTCAGCATTTGAATGTTTTTTCCTAGGAGATTTTCTACTATTCCCAGAAATACCCTTTGCAATGGAAGTTTACATGGAATACGCATGATTTGCATGACATAGAAATGGTCCTTTCAGTTTGCTATCTACCATTATTCTGTGTGCAGTACTTACTTACTGTATTAACATTTATTATACCTTATAAATGAAGTGCAACTTAACGATAGATATTTTTAAAAGTATTTTGAAGCCAATACATTGGAACAGAGGTCTCTGAGGGTATTCATAAGCCCAAAACTTAGACTTGTCTGACATGAAAAATTTTCCTTGCGATATAGATATTTATCCTTTTTATCAAAATTCTAACCCCATAAAAGTACTTAGGCTTCGATCGTTCCATGTTTGGCACCAGTGGGATGTCCTTGGTACTGGGTTTTACCTCCTATTTTGATATTTTTGGTAATGAGAGTACTTCTTTTGTGATTACTTTTGGATTATAGCTTTCCATTTTATTAGGGCCCCGCCACTTTGTGGCGGACGCCCTATAGTAATCAGTCTGTCCGTGCGTCTGTCCGTAACAAAATCAGTTTTCCACACTTTTTTCCAATACGCTTGCAGAGATTTGGCTAATATTTTGTATG
>MJUU01009188.1:24878-41574 GCA_002080025.1 Modiolus philippinarum
TTACCGTTTCCGAGCTACAAGGGGTCAAAGGGGCAAAAATTGCAATTTTTCTAAATATGTCATATCTTTATTTTTCATGAGATTTCGATGGGTTTTTTTTCTTTGAATTTCTATGGATGTTAAGTTTTAGTTGATAGTACATATTTTGCATAGCTCTTACGGTTTTTTATCAGTAAGTAATCAAAAGGGTTTATTTATTCCCTATTTTGTTTCTAGCTAATAACTGTGTTTAGCTTCTTTTTGTGTCCATCTAATTATTGTGTCAAGCTCTTTACTGTGTCCACATTCACTTTAAACTACTTTTGTTGAAATTTCAGTGGTCGACATGCTGCAGTCGTATCATGCTGCGCTCGGCGTAGCCCTTTATTATTCTTTTGAGATAGGCTTTTGATATTTCGTATGTGGATAGATTGCTTCAAGGTGACATGTCACGGACAATATTTGATGACCCTTGACCTCTAGGTCACACTTGGAGCGGGCCCACAGAGATGGATACCATCTCACTGATGTCTAGTTTTATTCTAATGCTGATTATGAGACATGACTCATTGAAACATGTGTGCAGCATAGCAAAATTTTCTGCTGATAATGCAACTTAGGTATTTAAGTATTTAGAGGGTTGTATAGATATCTGTCTGTCTGTCTGTCTGTCAGTCTGTAAACTCTTACCTCAGAAGTGCCCATTAATCCACTCCGCAAAAATATAGTGCAGCAAATAAAGAAATTGTTTACTCCGATAAAACATATTTTTTAACTCATTTGAACTTACAAGATCACTGGATTTTAGGAAATTGTGTATGTATAAACTCAGGCAGGTCACTCACAAACTTTATATAAAGTGCTTTAGACTTTATTCAGTTTATGAGTGAGCTGCCTGAGTTTATACAAACATAATTTCTTAAAACCATCCTATTATGATTGGAGGATATTATTTGAAATAAATATTTTTTTTAAGTTAGTTCTTAGGTGATGTTTAAAAAGTGAAAGAAGTGACCTAACAACATTCTGCATTTTTTCAAAGTGAGTTTTAAAAAAGGGGTTAAAGTAAGAAATTAGTGCGAAATTGGTGTATCCATTTTCAAGTCACGGAAATGGCTAAAAAATGCAACATGACCCTATGTTTTGACAGTTCCAAAAAATAGACCCACATTTATTTACTGAATGAGATATAAAAGTTTCCAATTAATTACTGGAAAATAACTATGAGTGTTTGTTGTCTTAGAATGTAACATAGGAAGAAATGGAGATTTATTTCCTCACCCCTATTAAGCTGAGTTCTCGGGGAACAGCTTAGGTAAGAAGAGTTTGCATATAATTGGTTTAGTCTGGTTGGATAATCATGATAATGTTTAGCTCGGTTGAGAAAAATGTAAACAAATTTCCTATTTTAAATAACTATGGATAATGTTTTGCCCCGGTTCAAGATAATGTTTAGGTACAGTTTTTGATATTTGAACATTACCTTTACCTATACGTTATCCAGCTTAATAGGGGTGTTCCTGTATTCACCCTTATAATTATTGTACAATACAATTTGACTAAGTGAACATTCTGTCTTGATCAAAGGGAAACAACTCAAATTGAAATCTGCTACAATTTAGAATTAAATCACTTTGAAATCTGCTGCAATTTAAAATGAAAACACTTGTCTCACAGATCTCAGATAGAATCTATTATAAATTATTTGAACGAAATTTTGAAAGATAATTTTATTCAAAGATCAATTAAAGGAATTACACTGCAGATGTGCGTGAAGTAATATATCTATTGTCCAAAAAAAGTGAAGCACAACTCCTCTTAAACCACTTCAAATTTTTATATTTCTTGTTGTGTTTCAGGATTTACCGAGTAAGAAGTCATCTCCCATTGTAACTGCTAATCAATGAAAATCAAGGTTACAAATAAACATTATTTTCCCATTGGTAAAATACCTATAATAAACATCTATAATTACAATTAAATTTGTGAAATGGGATGCACAATGCATATTGTTATATTATTTGGGTAGGTTAAAGACAATAATATTCATATCTATGAGATTTTGCTAAAAGTGGGCACAATTTAAGAATCAATCATACCATCCTCAATCTGTAAAAAGTATTGGTCACTGTGCTTATCTTATATAGAGCTGAAGTCAAAGTTTGCTAATTTTTAGCCAATTTTTACCTTCATTTATAGCCCTTTTCAAAAAGTGTTGTTATCTTTTCCTGGATTTGAACTCTCTCATCAAATAGAGGTACAAATACTCTTTGCTTCTTGTTATACTTGAATGGTTGGCTAACAAAACATAACTTAAACCCTGAATACATTTTAATTATAGCAAAATTAGTGCCATGTCAAAGTAAACCACAGTAAATAATGACATTGTAATCTAAATAGGAACAGTTTAAATTTTATGAACTGTGTTCAGGATGAACAACACTTGCCGTGTTGGGTTGATAACTGAAACTATTTATTTGTATTTAAATGTCGAAACCAAAAGGTGGACCATATGATTTTTTGGAAAGGCCTATATATAATGCATAGGGAAAATGTGTAAAGGCAATTTTCAGCTTAATAGAATATATAATTCTCATAATTCATGGCAAAGCGGGCAAAATACGACTTTGTACATCTGTATGTCAATAATGACTTCACAAAGAAGAATCTGTCAAATATTGTTCAGGTTAAAAATCAAACCTAAACAAGTATTCGAATCTTAATTTTTCAAATTAGAGATTGATTTGCACAGTGCAACAGTGTATATTTACTGATTTACCTTAAAAACACAACACAGGGTCTTAATTTGCAACATTCACATCTCATAATGACAATTCTAAATTCACAGTAAAATTTTATTTTATGTTCTAGATCCTGATGCATATATAGCAGCTTGGAGATGGATGGTGGCTATCTTTGGTTCATTGTTATTGGCGTGGTATGGATTGAAAAAGAAAAGTTTGGATAAATCAGGAGCCGTGGCTGGTAAGACAGTATAAGCACACATTGATGTACCTGATGAAACTATCATAAATAGTATGACCAGTGTAGGTTCATTCCTGGCAATATATATTCTTTCAGCATGTTCAGGCAAAAAGGGGTTTATATCAATGGTGTAACATCCCTATAACAGTTAAGGTGTCTGCAGGGTATTATTTTCCTATTATAGAATTTTGTGAAATTTTCTATGTAGAAACATAATTGTATTATTGTTAAAAATATAAAATAAAATTTGGGGGTCACCGTGCATTTAAGGGCAAAAACTGAAATTGAAAATTTGAGGATTTTACATAGAAATGTTAGGAGAAATGGTTATAAAAATTGAGAGGATAGCTTGAAAAATTTATTATAGATTTTGTTCATACTTTGCATGTGTTTTGTAATCATTATATAGTCTACATATAAAAAATAAAAATAAGGGGTCACCGTTCAAATAAGAGAGATAAATATCGAAATGTTATTTTCTCTAGTGATATCTATGTTAAATTCTTTTATCAAATTATCTCCCTTGTATAATTTCTGTGTTCTGTAAATCCAGCTTCAGATTTGAAGCTTGTGCGTTTTATTTCACCTTTTTGTAATGGAAATGTTTTAAAAGTGATTAGGAATAATAATTTTAAATACTTTGGGACTTGCTTGACATTTCAAATAACTATTTTGTTAAATTTTTTAATGAATGAAACCTAAATGAACAAGTATAAGACAAAAATGGCGGAATAATACCAATGAGACACCTTAAGTAATACTAAAATTAAAGGTATCAATTTATTTTCAACAATTAAAACAAACTCAAAAGTAAGACAGGCCTATTGAGGGCTTCAAAAAGGAAAATGTCTGTTGTCTTTAACTACAGAATGAAAATATTTTTATATGTTTATATGTCGGTCTAATGACAAAAATATTATTGTATATTGATGTCCAATTGTCCATCTGTCCATCTGATTGTCCATATCATTAACATTTGACATAACAAAATTTTGCATGGATCATTTTAGGATCTGATTCTCATGTGTAGTCATATTTTTCAAACAATCAATATTATTGGATCTTTGGGAAAGTTGAATTTGCAACTTCCACACTCACTTACACAGATGTACAAGAATTAAGCCCTGATTATCAGACTATATCATATATTACTATTACCTTTGTTGTAGGTATAGCAGTAGGATTCCTGTTGACCATTAGTAATATGTGTTTTTTCACATCTCTGCTGACATTTTTCCTACTGGCATCCAAAGCAACCAAATATAAATCTGGCATGAAGAAAAAGTTAGAAGAAGATTTTAAAGAGGGTATGTATATTTATGTATTGCAAACAAATGTTTAAAGGACCCTTCAGGGGGTAGACCTGGGTAATCCTAGAAATTTCCACTTGTTTAATTTTTTTGATAATTACAATATTTAAAGTATATATGTTCATGTATAAAACCACTCGAACAATTTCAACCAAATAAGATGATAAAAGTGTTTGATGGTCCTCTTTGTAATTTTTTTTCCTACCTTATCCACGATGGCCACAAATATCTGAAATCTCTAAGAAACTGTAACGTGAACTAATGTTAAGTATGACTAGTTATCAGATGTTCTTCAAGTGACAATGGATGAAACCAGTCACCAGGTTAGAGATTCAGGCTCATGTGAGCATATTGTGAAAAATAGCAATGAAACATTAGACATTTTTTTTCCCATTTTCATCATAGGTTTAACTCAATTAGTCTGTCTGAATGCAAACCCTTTTCATTAGTTTTTGTGATCAACTGTTTTACAGAACTAATTGATATTTAGACACAGAATGCTTATGGCAAACCATACTGATTTCAAAACAATTTTGTGAAAAAAATATTTCAAGTCAAAAGTGAGCATGAGTTGAAAATTTGAGTTTTAAGGGCTTCCATTTTACCAAGAGACTTTGGATCCTACTCTGAAAGCAGTTCAATAAATCAGCCCCTAATAGTCACAGACGAAGGGAATTATAGGTCTGCACTCTGTTGGTCATCTTTCTGGAAAACTGTTATTTTACCAAAAATATTTTACGTTTAAGGCCCATCACTAGGTCAAAAATCAAGAACAAAAACTTGATCTGCAACTCAGAGTTGAAGACTCACATACCCAAATATCAGCAATTTTTTATGAAAAAGTGCAGAGAACTTTGTCAACTGATCGAGTAGGGTGAAATATTTACCATTGTTAACCTGCACTGAGTAGTTGTCATTTTACACTTTTCTTCAAGCACCTGGCCCAATAGTACATTTTTAATTTTTTTTATCAACAAAGAAAGAAATATTTGCCATTGTTCTAGGGAACAATTATATTGAATAGGATATTAAATTATCATACCCCCTACCCCATTTTAGCGGGACGGTATATAGTGATCATGGTGTCCGTTCGTCCATCCGTTTGTCTGTCCGTTCATCCATCCATTCATTCGTTTGTCAATCAATCCATCTATTCATTATTCTGTCTGCAATTGCGGTATACACTTTGTAGCAAAAACTCCTCCCAGACCATTTGGTGAAATTCAGTGAGACTTTCACAGAATGTTCAGTGCATATTGCCATTGTGCACCAGCTAATTAATATTTTGATTTGACTCAATTTTTTTTGCTTTATTTTTTTACTGTCTGCCATACTGGTACACACTTAGTGGCAATAACTCCTCCTAGACCACTTGGTGAAATTCAATGAAATTTTCTCAGAGTGTATAGTGCATACTGCCATTGTGCACCAGCTTTTTTTCTGTTGGTAAATTTTTTTTACCTCTGGAATCAAATGGGGGAGTGGGGGTATATATTGGTGAACTTTGCTCACAGTTTTTCTAGTTTATCCTTATATTTTTTAGTTTACATATTGCATGTAAGATTTAACATTTTTTTAATACTATAAAATACATTTATTTTCTTAATAGGTGGACAGAGGAACTGGGTACAGGTGATATGTAATGGTGGAATAGCATCACAGTTTGCCATGCTGTATATGTTAGATAGTGGAGTTGGAGAAAAGCCTGTGGATTTTTCAAAGAATTATCAGCCGTCTTTTTTTTCCATGGCAGTCCTGGGATCCCTAGCCTGTTGCTGTGGTGATACATTTGCATCAGAGCTAGGAACAGTGTTTAAATACAATACAGATCCTAGGATGATAACAACATTTAGAAAAGTTCCAAAAGGTACTGATAAGGGTATGATAGAAAGCTATTTCATTGTGTTACCTGCTTTTCACAGAAATGCGTGGCTTAACCCGTCTGAGACAGCCCATGGAGGACAGTATCATAGTTGATATACTCCATGAATGATTTCACATTTAAGTTCATAACTCCACAAGGATTTCAAAGTCCTGCTCTGCTTTCAGTCAGTTTGATCATTGTATTTTAAAAGGAACAAATAGGTTCTAACATTCGTCCAAAAGTAAAGATGGGGATTTCCATCTTGTTATATTCCCTGCAAACAAAGTTTGGAGGAGGGGGTATATAGGAATTGGCCTGTCAATTTGTCTGTCCATCTGTCTGTCTATGTTCCTTGTTAGCTCTTGTCCTCCTGTACTGCTGCTTGATTTTGATGAAATGTTACACTTTTGTAGTATACAGCCTGAAGATGTGCATGAAGTAATATGGTTGCTGCACAAAATTTTGAAGGGATATATCTCATCTTTGAATATCTTTTTGAAAAAAGGGGGAGCAACCTTGTCAGCGCATGTTCTTATTAACAGCCTCTTGGATTTTGATGAAATGTTACACAGTTGTAGTATACCACCTGAAAATGTACATGGAGTAATATGGTTGCCGCTCAAAGTTTTAAAAGAGATAATTCGCCTTTGAATATTTTCTTGAAAAAAAAGGTAGGAACCTTGTCAGCGCATGCCCTCCTAAATGGCTAATTGGATTTTGATGAAATGTTACACAGTTATAATATACCACCTGTAGATGTGTATGAAGTAATATGGTTGCTGCCAAAAATTTTGAAAGGGAGATAATTTATCTTTGAATATTTTCTTGAAAGGGGGATCAAGCTTCTGAATGCATGTCCTCTTATACAGGTTCTTGAATTTTGTTGAAATGTTAAAGACATATCCTACTATTCAAACTCCAATATGATATCTTTTTGATATTCCTTTTGTACAATATTAATGATGAAAGCTTTAAATTAAGCTAAAAAACTGGGGGGTCACCGACCTAGTTTTAGAGCTATGACGTCATCTATATTTACCTGTTTTGAAGGTTTTGATTATTTTCTATATTGCCTATATTTTCACTATATTGTAGGTTGCCTAATGGTGTGTAGAAAAACAATAATTTACAACAAAATAAAAAATATGCAAGTTTTGATATTAACGGCACGATTTTGAAGTTCCCGCCATTTTTGTCAGTTACTCACAATACGACAAAATCACTGATCACAAAAAAATTGAAATATAATAAATTGATAATATTTTCACAGAAGATAGGGTCTAACCTCCTCAGTGGATTAAGCAAATAAAAAAGTGGGGTCACCAAATCGGGAAAAAAGATATTTGTAAAAAAACATGTAAAGACCGAAAATGGCGGGAATACAATGGCAGGTTTTTCGATAGCAATTTTTCTTAATTTGATTCGCAGTACATAATCACAATTTACATTATATTTTTGTAAGAATGTGAAATAAAATGTAGCCAAATAATTATTTTTTCCCTTTTATTGCTATATACATGCACAAACTGGTAAAAACGTGCGTTTACAGAACATTAAAAGTATAAAACAGCAAAGGGTAAAATAAGACCAATGGCAACTAAGACGTTAGAAGTCTTTCGTTGTTTTGCAAAATGAGTTTTATTTTATTTCCTTTGCTTATTTTCAATCTCTGCTTGCGTTGTGAGTGTGGAAACAATCAAAAGGTATAATACCTAAAAGGGAATTTACTCTTAATTTTTTTACACAAGTTTGAAGATTAATTGAAAATGTTTTCTTTGAAATTGACATTGTCTTTAAAAACGATAAAACTATTGGCTAACTATTTAATGAAGTTGTCTACACAGTGTATAATTTGAATGTGTCCTTTTATTCTTTACCGTTAGAACATAAATTGAACTTTATACGTTAGTCCAACTAACAGAAAAAATTATACATCGGTCCAACTAACCGATAAAAATCACCACGTCATAAATGAATTACAAAACCTTAAAGCTCGAATTCCCGGGAAGTTTGTGACGTCATAAAGGAATTACAAAACAGTGAAGCTCAAAAACAAAATGCTCAGATAGTAGGATATTTTTTTACACAAGTTTAAATAAGTGAAGTTTACCACTTGAGGATGTGCATGAAGTAATACTGTATGGTTGTTCTACTTCACAGGGTATTTATTTTCACGCTTTTTGCATTTAATACTTTAAAAACATTTATACCCTTACATAGTTTACTGTAAAACTGAATGTAAATGAATATCATGACATTAACTAGAGATTAAACTCTGCAAATAAATCAAAGACTGAAACTACGGAAAATTTCATACTGTGAGTATAAAGCCCTATACAGTATGGTTGATGCTCAAAATTTTGAAAGGGAGATTGTTCAACATCCTATATTTTCTGGAAAAAAGGGAGAGGTATATCATTGTGTCCAAAATTGTATTGTGTCCACACCTGTATTGTCACACACTTAAATATGCACTTGCAATATTGGTTAAGGGTTCAATGAGTGGGAGTATAACAGGCTGCCATTTGTCGACAGCTGTAGTTTTTGTCATGGTTTTTTGTCTGGAACCACACAAGCTAGCTTCTGATATTTGCCATTTTATGTGTTTTTTCAGGTCTATTAGGCTACGATTTCCTGTTAATCAAATTTGTAAAAAAATATTGGATATTTTTCTTAAATTAGAGAATCTTTGTTTTCCACTCTAATAAAACTACAAAATATTGCATTACTTTCCATAAATGGAAGGCAAGTCTTAAAGCTAGATAAATTAATGAAATTTGTGGATGATGCAGATTGTCTAGATTACTCCGCCGTCTTTGTTTACTTTTTTCGTTGCCACATGCTGCTGTAGGTTTACTGACTGATAAAACACAGTTACGGAAATGATCGGCAGTACTTGTAACCAATCAAATATGGGGATTTCCATATGAAGCAGAATGAATGTAATTATACTGTAGTAAATACCTCTGTTTACATTTTATATTTACTGCGGATAACCTCTAGCTTTACCCATAATTGAGTTGCAACTCTACTAACTAGTTTCCAAGCCCTGACGGTAAATTGATTCGTACTGAACACATCTTAAAAAACAGCTCATCTTCTCAGCTGAGCAGTTTCATTACCTACCAAAATTCTATCAAACTGATTAAATAACTTCAAAGTGATTAGTTGATTGATACTGAAAGAAAACTTGACAATGGAAATGAGTGATACCTGGGGGTGGTATCCAACTTTTTTTGGCTTTATTTCTTATTCTGAATACATATGTGCTTATTAACAAATAGTATTAACTTATTTCTGTAAAGTGGTGACATGTCATTATGGCTTTCTTAAAAATAAAATTAAAAAAAGGAAAAAATAAAAAGGAAATCTGTTAGTGAATTACACTGCAAAATACCTGATGGGTATTAATTTACTGTAATTAAGCCTTCCCAAAAATTTCTCCCTAAATCTTCATCTTTTCAGGATGGTACAAAGTTTTTACTACTAATAAAAGAAATACAAGCAGGTTCTTAAGACAAGTAAAATCTATTTTTGAAATGTTTTATAATTCATAAATAAAACTCTTGATACACTCCCCAAATTTTCTCATCATTTTAACCCCTTATAAGTAGTTTAATCATTTTGATAGAATTCTCTCAGCAAATGAAACTCCTAGAGTGTGAAGACAAACTGTACTCACAAATGACCTATATACAAGTCAGTTTACCTGGAAATATAGATAATTACCTTGGGCTACTCCAATTGATCTAGGGGTAAAGTCAGAGGTTATCCGCAGTAAGTTAAGCTTGACGTGTTTTGCATCAAGTATAAAAAAATCTCGTACATTAATGCACTAATGTTTTTTCTCAGGAAAGACCACTTAATTGAAAAAAAATAATATAAGTCCATCAAAGTTCAACTGTATACTGATATTTGATAGAAATATTCTTGGGTTTGTTCCTTTCTTTGCAGGTACTAATGGTGGTATATCATTGGTTGGAACTATCAGCAGTTTGATTGGTGGATTAGTAGTGGGTGTGGCCTATTATGTAACATTAATATTTTCCTTGTCAGATGCCTATTTACAGAAATGCCCTCCACAGTGGCCAATAGTATTATTAGGGACCTTAGCAGGGTTCCTAGGATCAACAATAGATTCTTATTTAGGTGCTACTTTACAGTATTCAGGTAAAAACTTTTGAAGCAGATTTATGGCATATTTTGCTGAATTTGGATATGCTATTCCTGTATGTACTATTTTTATCTTTTTATAACTCACATACCATAATAAATTCCCATGAAACAAGACAAACAAAATATTATTTTAAGCATTTATCAGTTTACCATTGAGAATCATTAAAAGAACAATTTTCGTATGCCTGCATTGATGATGACTATATTATGGTATACCAATACACAAATGTCCCTCCATATGTCTGTCTGTCTGTCATGTTGTTAGGTTTTATGGTATCACAATCTGGAAACTGTTAGGCAAAACTTAGACTTATCTTGCAAAAGTAATGGGACTTTATTTTTCATTTTTAAGGCAATTTTCAGTTTGTCTCAATGAAGTTGAAGGACACTATTGCAGTACTCCCGTTGTCCACTTCTGTCGATATGTCTGTATCCCCATCTGCATCTATATCTCTTCAGCTATGTATGTCAGGGTCATCAGACTTTGCATACAAGTGCATCTTGGGTTGACTCTGAGCCTCGAAGAAAATTGGGTCTCTTTGACCTACATTTTCTGTTTGATTGGCTTCAATTCAAATTTACATCCAAGTTCACATCTTAGTCAGTATACGTAGTAGGATGATCTAACCTTATATATGCAAGCATCTCTAATGGAAGGTAAGCATCCAGGCAAAATCACTTTGACCTATATTTATGCTTGATTGATTTACATTCAAGTTTTTGGACGAGTTCAGATCTCATTCACTATACATAGTAGGATAGCGTAATCTTGTGTATCTTTTATGATAGATCAGCATTCAGGCAAAAATTTGATCACTTTGACCTATATTTTCGCTTGACTAACTTACAACAAAGTTTACAGACAAGTTCATATCTCTGTCACTATACATGGTAGGATCATGTAACCTTGTGTATTCAAGCATCACTGGTGGCAGGTTAGCATCCAGGCAAAATAGATCACTTTGACATATATTTTCTGCTTGACCGACTTACATTAAAGTTTATGGAGGAGTTCAGATCTCAGTCACTTTACATGGTAGGATGATGTAACCTTGCATATACATGCAATTCTGATAGTATGTCAGCATCCAGACAAAATTAGGTCAATTTGACCTGTATTTTACACATGAATGATTTAAAATCAAGTTTAGGGAGGTGTTTGTAATGAAGAAAAGATAACAGAAAACACTTACAATGGCAAAAAGTTATAATC
Source organism: Modiolus philippinarum (assembly GCA_002080025.1). Lineage (NCBI taxonomy): Eukaryota > Metazoa > Mollusca > Bivalvia > Mytilida > Modiolidae > Modiolus > Modiolus philippinarum. The sequence goes on from MJUU01009188.1 coordinate 36,406, forward strand.
ACTTGCCACAATCTATCAGGAAACTGCATAAGAAAAACTATAAAAAGACAATCGACAAATATAGACAACATCAGGAACTTGGGACATCCAGACTTGGTACAGGCACTAGCAAGAGCTTATATCACAGTCACTATAAATGGTAGGCATATCCATGCATCTCTGATGTAAGCAGGCTGGCAAAATTGGGTTACTGTGGCAATATGCCACGAAAAAGTGAATTTTTTAATCCTTGATTACCTATGTTTCAAATTTCATATTCTAATTAATAAACCACTTGATCAGTTCACCTCAAAATTTACAGAAATATTCATACAAGTGTTTTCAAACTTATTAGTCAGTTTTTAAAACTTTTCCCAAGTGGCATTCTAAATTGAAAATTGCCATTATCACTTAAAGCTTTAATTTTTCTTGGTATGTTTGATTTTTAGATATCAAAAAATGAATTTTTTTACATAAAAAAGTCAATTTATTGAAATAAAAAAAAAATTTTGATATCAAAAATAATAATTTTTGATATCAAAAAATATTTTTTGAAATGAAAAAATTTAATTTCTTATAACAAGTATTATTTTTGATATCAGAAAATCAGATTTTTTTTACATAAAAAAATTAGGACTAAATAGCAAAACGGCACCTCATACAATTACAGCTAATGAATAATCAATTATAGCTTTGGCAAAATGTATGTTGCACTTAAGATTAAGGAAAATGCTAACATTGTATGAAAGTATTGTTTTATGGTTTATGCTCTCACAAATATTTGAGGAAAAAAGGAATTTTTACCAAAGTCATACAATTGTATTTAAATCAGTGCTAGAACATGGATAAAATGAAGCATTGAACTTTGACACATCAGCATTTAACTGTATATTGACCCTGCAAAAGCCAAGTTTAAAATGATATTATTTAAGTGAATTGTCATGATCAAGGAGTTAATTGTCAAAAGGAAGATAGAGTGTTGTTCTAAAATGAACTTCCACCAGATCACAGGATCCCATGAATTGTAGAAACATGAAAAGAAAACTTGTTATTTTTTCAACATTATGTCTAAGGTTTTGAAGTTTTTATGAAAATTCAAAAGTCTGATGTACAATTTGTATGTTGTATCGAATTACAACAAATTACTTGAAGGTCAATGGGTCATAACATTTGACACAGCAGTTGGTAATAACAGTTTATTAGTGATTTATCATGTCTTTGTTATGAATATCTAAAAATCAAAAGGAACAAATCACGAAGGTATCAATTTCACTTTCACTATGTAATTATTCTGTTACAAAATATGAAAATATACCTAAAATTTTGTATAGTCTGCAGATATTAAAACGTTCTAATTGGGTCTGTAAGCCTCGTCATTTGACATCCATAATTGAAGATATAGCTCAGCGATTCAAAAATGTTTTCTGCAATAAAAAGGATGTCTGAGGATTATGTGATGTTTGCATTATTTGTTTGAAACATCATATATTATTGTATAAAGTTCAACTTTTTTGGACAATTTATGGACCCCGAAATTTTAGAATTCAATTAGACTTGCTGGCCCTACAATGTTTGTTTATATAACTTTCCTCACCTAACATTGAAAATTTACGATAAAATTGCCATTTGAATACTGTGAAAGTACTTTTATTCATGGATGCCAATTTTCGTGGATTGCAGACAAGTCATTCGTTCATGGGTTCTTAAATTCTTGGTTTAACACTTTCCACAGTACAAATCAACGGGAGATTTGTATTTCGTTGGGTATTAAATTTCGTGGTTAAAGTCAACCACGAAATCCACGAAAATTGGTACCCCACGAACAATAATACTTTCACAGTAGTTTGTTGTGAGAATTATAATATCAATTTTTTTTTATTCAATTTTTGTAAAGAATTTCTCAAAAAGGTTCCTTTTATGGGCCAGAAAGTTTGATAATTGAAAGCAACTTACAGACTTCAACTGAAGATGAAGAACATTATAAGGGTTATTCAGTTGCTTGGTTTTACTATGTATTTGTAGAGACTGTCTCATGTGCATTTACTCCATATCCTTTCATTTTTTATTACAGACCCTATTCATATGTGTCACTGTGATACCTCCCTGATCCTGGAATCACATCACATTAGATCACAATGATTTCTATTTTATAGAGTGATAAGCTCAGACTGTAATGCGACATGCAGTGTTATGCCATAATTTAACAGCAAATATGTTTTTACTGTGCATTTCATATAGAATTGCATCTATTGCAAACAATAATATTGAGAAGTCATTTCACTACAGATTTTGGTGAAAATTGTTTCGAAAGATCAAAAATTATTTATATTTTAATTGTTTATTTGCTCAAAGTTTTATCTTCATAAAATTTTATTTTGTCACGATTTAATCACAAGTGAAATATTTTACAATCCCATTTTTAAAATTTAAAAAAAAATAGAGAGGAAAGTATTTTTCTTAGTGTTTTAATTGTGAGAAAATAAAAATGGGCATAGCAAAAATTATGCCAAAATAAAGATATGAAATTAAAGCAATTCTTCGTCTTCTGAAACAAATTTTGTCAAAATCTGGCAAGGAACAACTTCACAGTATTTAAAAAAAAATGATTTAAATGAAATGCACAGTAAAAAAAGACATTGCTGTTAAATTATGGAACAACACTGTAACTGAAATCATTTTGAAAGTGATGTTTAAGGATGTTCGCTGGTCAATTTTAAAATATAAATGTGATTTTTTGTGAGAAAATTGAAAAAGAAAAAAATTAAGCCTAAAAAATTGATAGGTTACTGATGTAATTTTTGAGATAGGAGTGTTTCAAAAAATGGCGGGAAACCGAACTCTTCTGCATTTTTCATAGGTTGAACCTTGGCAATGTTTATCCAATAATGAATGTGACAAAATAACACCAATTGAATAAAATTTTGTCAGTTTGCTCCAAAATATGTATGAAATGAAATTAAGGAAAAAAATAAAGGGGTCACCAGGCAAAAAATTATTAAGCTTTTAAATGGATAAACTAGAGGAGTCCGAAAATCTGTCAGAAATACATAAACATGACCAGCGAACATCCTTAAACCTGATTGATTAAAAACAAACAAAAAATATTAGTAATAATTTGTAGTATTTTCATCAATAATTAAATCATTAAAAATAAATTAAAACTTCCTCAAAGTTGTATAGTAAAAACATATTATCAAATTGGCATGTTGCCAAAAGTACAATGGACAAAGATTCATGAGTAAAAGTGATTATGATGTTGTATGTTGATAATGGTGGAATTTTATCACAAAACTTTGATCTTTTGAAACAAAAATAATTTACGGCAAAGTGACATGCAACACAGTGTTCAAATTCATTGATTCTGTAATATGTTTTTAAACAGGTGACTAATTTCATACAGCACTTGTACTTTATTCACATTCGATAAAATAGGCTCTATAAGTTCTGCATGGAATTTACAGTTAGATGAAGAAAAAATGTAATGGTACAAGATTGTGCAAGATCTTGCAATATTTATTCAATATAATAAGCCACATAAATCCTGCATAAGATTTGAAGTTATGGTCTACATTTGGCCATATTGCTTGAAACCCAAATTTTAGTAAGTTAAAGCATATTTTACATATTTATATATTCTACAGTACTTCAGAGTGTAGTGAAAAAACTCAATTCAGAAAAATACTTTTCTCTGCCACTCTCTTATCTGTGATAGTATATTCTGAACACATTACAAGTTTTATACCCCGTCACACATATATAGTGGCGAGGTATTATTTGATACCCCAAGTCGTGTGTCCATCCGTCTGTCTGTCTGTCCCCCAAGGTTTAACTTGTGAACAGAATAACATACAGTCTTCAAACTTGGTATGTAACTTTTTCACCACAAAACTCGGGTCAAGTTTGAATTTGGGTTTAGAGGTCAAAGAGGTTCTGGAGTTATGCCTCTTGATACTTCAAAATTTTATGAAACATGGCTGGGTATCATGTAATGCACCATTACTATTTTTTTTGCATCTGATAATGGAAAGTTTGTTGGGAAATAGACACCAATAAAGTTCAACTTACTTATGGCTATAGCCAATGTTAAAGAGGTAAAATTATCACCAAGGATACAGAAGAAAAATTGTAAAACATGATGCAGAAACAACTAATATTTATTTCTCTAATTTCTAGCAAATTTACCCAATGCCTGACCGGTGTGATAAAGATATTTCTCGTCTCTAGTGAGAGAACAACTCGCATGGAATTTCCCGCCAAATCTGTTTGGAACATAATCCTCGGTTTTTTACATTATGTCATTAGAGAAACATTTTCTACAACTTCAACACGTTAATAATGAAATTTCTTGCATCTTGTTAAATAAATTTTCAAATGTTTAAAAACTCGTTTTCAAACATTTGCAAAATTTATTTAACTCGATGTGAGCAATTTCATAATCAACTTAGTTCTCATTGTAGAAACTGTATGTAAATATTTAAACAGGTAATCCCAAGTGGGGCTGTCCTTAGTTCTTATCCTGCTTACATTTGTCTCTCAGTTGTGATTTTACTCATGTTGTTGTGAAGGTATTGGTGACCCTTTACTTTTGAAACCCTAATTTGAATATTCTATAGAGGGGCCTGATGGGGGCTCTCATCACGAATCACGAAAAAATTATTCGGACCGATCACAGCTAGTTCAAGGGAAATTCATTTTGTCAATCACGGATCAAACAATATTCTAATAACGATTCACGACAAATTAATGAAATGGAAAACGAATCACGGGGAAATGAAATCCCTGATCACGGAGAATGAAATTAACCCATCGGCCCCCTCTATATAGCATATTTTACATTTTTAACCGGGTTTTCCATTGGAAAAATCTGGTTATTAAAATGGTGAAAATGGCGGGCGGGCGGGCCGGCGGCTGTCAAATGGGTACATCATTTGTCCGGAGCAAATCTCCTACAGTATATGAGACAGGAAGGTTTTATTTTGCAGATCAATTGTACATATATCAAAGGTGTGCATTGTACTTTGATTTTGATTTTTGAAAATTTATGTGAAAAATATCAGTTGATGAACTTTAGTCATTTTTACGTCAAATTTTTAACAATAGGGTACCCCCTTTGTCCGGAGCAAATCTCCTACAGTATTTGAGACAGGAAGTTTTTATTTTGCATATCAATTGTACATATATCAAAGGTGT
>MJUU01009188.1:41680-56093 GCA_002080025.1 Modiolus philippinarum
TTTTATTTTGCAGATCAATTGTACATATATCAAAGGTGTGCATGGTACTTTGATTTTGATTTTTGATAATTTATGTGAAAAATATCAGTTGTTGAACTTAGTCATTTTTACGTCAAGTTTTTAACAAAAGGGTACCCCCTTTGTCCGGAGCAAATCTCCTACAGTATTTGAGACAGGAAGTTTTTATTTTGCATAGCAATTGTACATATATCAAAGGTGTACATGGTACTTTGATTGTGATTTTTGATAATTTATGTGAAAAATATCCGTTGTTGAACTTAGCCATTTTTACGTCAAATTTTTTAACAATAGGGTACCCCCTTTGTCCGGAGCAAATCTCCCACAGTATTTGAGACAGGAAGTTTTTATTTTGCAGATTAATTGTACATATATCAGAGGTGTGCATGGTACTTTGAATTTGATTTTTGATAATTTATGTGAAAAATATCAGTTGTTGAACTTAGTCATTTTTACGTAAAGTTTTTAACAAAAGGGTACCCCCTTTGTCCGGAGCAAATCTCCTACAGTATTTGAGACAGGAAGTTTTTATTTTGCAGATTAATTGTACTTATATCAAAGGTGTGCATGGTAATTTGATTTTGATTTTTGTTAATTTATGTGAAAAATATCCGTTGTTGAACTTAGTCATTTTTACGTCAAATTTTTAACAATAGGGTACCCCCTTTGTCTGGAGCAAATCTCCTACAGTATTTGAGACAGGAAGTTTTTATTTTGCATATCAATTGTACATATATCAAAGGTGTGCATGGTACTTTGATTTTGATTTTTGTTGAATAATGCCAGAATTACCAGTGGTTGAACTTAGTCATTTTAAGGTCAAATATTTACCAATAGGGTGTCCATTTGTCCAAAACAAGTCTCCTACAGTTTAATAGACAGAAAGTTTTTACAATGCAGATCATTTGTACCTGTATCAGAGGTGTGCACAGTTTTATTTTCATTTTTGATTAAAATCCAAGTTGCTGAACTTTCAGAAATAGGCTACTTTGATGGAAGGTTTAACATTGAAAATTAATGAAGATCATAAGTACATTTCAAATATTCAGGGTTAACCCATGTGTAAGATATACTGTCCACGTAAAAGAAAACCCGGTTTGCTGTCACATTGACAGCTTTCCTCTTGTTGTGGCCTGTGATTGTAATTTTCAGTCATTGTTTGTGTTTCCTGTTCTCTCTTCTCATTTATAAGGTGTCTGCAGGGTATTAATTCCCTTTTATAGAATATATTAAATTCACTGTGTAGAAACATAATTGTTTTATCTTTCAAAATATATATATAATAAAATTTAGGAGTCACCGTGCATATAAGCATATAATCGGAAACTGAAAATTTCAAGATTTTACAAAGAAATGATAGGAAAATGACTATTTGAGCAGACAACTTTAAAAATCTACCATAGATTTTGTTTATGTGTCGCATGTGTTTTGAAATTATTATCTTGCTTTTATATAAAAATAAAAATTAGGGATCACGGGATCACCGTTGGAGTAAGAGAGATATATTGTGAAACTTAATTTCTCTAGTGATTTCCATATGAAATTTTTTATCAAATTATCTCCCTTGCTTAATGTCTGTATTCTGTAAATTCAGCAATAGACTTATATCTCATGTGTTTTAGTTCATCTTTATTCATTCAAAACACTGTAAAAGGGATAAGGAACTAAGGTTTCAAATACTTTTTAATTGTCTACAATTTATATAATTATTTTGTTGACTTTCTAAATTTATGAACCCTAAATTAACAAAAATTAGACAAAATTGGTGGAATAATACCACGTAGACACCTTAAACCCACTTAAACAAGACACAATTTCAATGATGTAGAAATACAGTTATTTTCTTCTGAACAAAAGTATGTTGGTCCAGGAGAGGTAACATTTTTGTAGACTTTTCAACTTCAAAAAATTAGGCAATTTCATTTTCTTGGATTATCAAGTATTAAACAAAAGTTTTTACAAAGTTATATACAGAATGTGCAATATAACGTATGTAAATTATTTTTTTTCTAATTTCAGGTTATGATAAATTGACCAATAAGGTTGTAGAGACTCCAGGTAAAGGAGTGGAAGATATATGTGGATGGCCTTTATTAGACAATCACAGTGTTAATTTGTTATCATCCTTATTCTGTGGATTACTAACACCAAAAATAGCATTTTATCTTTGGTGGTTTTTCATATGAGGATCCACATCCCCTTCAGTAGACTTCACTTGCGTTCTAAGTATAGGCAGACTTATTTAAGTGCATTTACAGATAATTACTGTGCCAAATATGTTACAATTAATACTCAAGATGCAATGATGCTTTAATTGTTTGAAGTAGGAAAATAACAGGATGAGTCTTGTTTGTTTCCTTTTTGCCACAGAGACAATTTGTGGTCATATTTCTTTATCCATATTGATTGCAAAGAATTTTACACACAGGGTGAGAAAAGCATGAGATTAGCCCGAGAATTTGCAAAATGTTAACAAAATCAAAATGAACTATTTTAATAATTGCACTTTACATATCTCTTCCACAATTTTTCATTTTGAAAAAAAAAATTATGTCGCTCAGTGTTTCAAGATCAACCAGCACATATCACCTCTTTTACAGAGTTGAAGTAATATTCAGCAGAAACAGAGATAGAGCAAACATCTAAGTTAATACAGGGTAAAGAACTGTGCCAATGGAAGTGTTCAGAAATCTGCCGGGTCAAACTTCCAAGTTAATAAAGAGTAAATAATTTTGCCAATTAAAGTGTCCAGAAATTTGTTAAGTGAAACTTCTAAGTTAATACAGGGTAAAGAACTTTGCCAATAAAAGTGTCCAGAAATCTGCCAAGTAAAACTTTTAAGTTAATACAGGGTTAAGAACTTTGCCAATAAAAGTGTCCAAAATCTGCCAAGCGAAAATTCCAAGTTAATACACGGTTAAGAACTTTGCAATGGAAGTGTCAAGAAATCTGCAATCAAACTTCCAAGTTAATAAAGAGTTAATAATTTTGCCAATTAAAGTGTCCAGAAATTTGTTAAGTGAAACTTCTAAGTTAATACAGGGTAAAGAACTTTGCCAATGGAAGTGTCCAGAAATCTGCAGTCAAACTTCCAAGTTAATTAAAAGTAAATAATTTTGCCAATTAAAGTGTCCAGAAATTTGTTAAGTGAATTTTCTAAGTTAATACAGGGTTAAGAACTTTGCCAATGGAAGTGTCCAGAAATCTATAGTCAAACTTCCAAGTTAATAAAGAGTAAATAATTTTGCCAATTAAAGTGTCCACAAATTTGTTAAGTGAAACTTTTAAGTTAATACAGGGTTAAGAACTTTGCCAAAATTTGTTAAGTGAAACTTTTAAGTTAATACAGGGTTAAGAACTTTGCCAATGGAAGTGTCCAGAAATCTGCAGTCAAACTTTTAAGTTAATACAGGGTAAAGAACATTTCCAATGAAAGTGTCAAGAAATCTGCCGAGTGAAACTTCTAAGTTAATACAGGGTAAAGAACTTTGCCAATGGAAGTGTCCAGAAATCTGCCGAGTCAAACTTCTAAGTTAATACAGGGTAAGGACTTTGCCAATGAAAGTGTCCAGAAATCTGCCAAGTCAAACTTCTAAGTTAATACAGGGTAAAGAACTTTGCCAATAAAAGTGTCCAGAAATCTGCTGAGTCAAACTTCTAAGTTAATACAGGGTTAAGAACTTTGCCAATAAAAGTGTCCAGAAATCTGCAGTCAAACTTCCAAGTTAATACAGGGTTAAGAACTTTGCCAATAAAAGTGTCCAGAAATCGGCAGTCAAACTTCAAAGTTAATACAGGGTAAAGAACTTTGCCAATTAAAGTGTCCAGAAATTTGTTAAGTGAAACTTCTAAGTTAATACAGTTTTAAATTTTAAAGGGGAGATAATTTGACTTTGAATATTATTTGGAAAAGGGGTTGGAGCAAACCTTGTCAGCGCATGTTCTCCTAAACGGCTGTTTGGAGTTTGCACTGTTGAAGTATACTATCTGAAGATGTGCATGAAGTATGAGGATTGCTGCCTGAAATTTTGAAGGGGAGATAATTTGTCTTTGAATATTATCTGGCAAAGTGGGGGATGAACCTTGTCAGTGCATGTTCTCCAAAACGGCTGCTTGGATTTTGATGAAATGTTACAAAGTTGTAGTACACAACCTGAAGATGTGCATGAAGGTATGTTTTCTGCCCGAAATTTTGAAGGGGAAATATTTTATCTTTGAATATTTTCTGGAAGAAAGGGGGAGGTATATCATTGTGTCCATACTTATATTGTGTCCACATTTGATCTGTATCCACAGCTGTATTGTGTCCACACCAACTTAAATTTACACTTGCCATATTGATTCATAGTTCAGTTAGTGGGGGTATAACTGGCTGCCATCCGGCCACAGCTCTAGTTTAATATTGGACACAATGGAAAATATCTAAGATCCTCTAATCTAGATCAAAAAATTTTAGCTCACCTGACCCAAAGGGTCAGTGTGAGCTATTGCCATCACTTGGCATATAGCATCCATCTGTCCATCCAACATCCATTAGTTAAAATGTTCACATTTTCATCTTCTCCTCTGAAACTACAGAAGCAAATTCAACCAAACTTTGCAGGAATAATGTATATAAAGTCGTTTATGAAGATTGCTCATTTCGTTCCGATCCCACAAAAAATATGACGGCCAGCGCTGAACTTATATAAATTGGACCCTATGGAAAAAATCACACTTTCATCTTCTCTTCTGAAACCACTGAAGCAAATTTTACCAAACTTTACAGGAATGATATATGAAAGGTCCTTTACAAAGATTGCTCATTTCGTTCCAACCGATAAAAAACATGGCCACAAGCATGGAATGGACTATATGGGAAAATCACATTTTCATCTTCTCCTTTGAAAAGTCTGAAGCAAATTCAACCATACTTTACAGGAATGATGTACTAAAGGTCCTTTACAAAGATTTCTTATTTTCTTCTGATCCAATAAAAAACATTACCCCCCAGGGCTGAACTAAGGTTAAACATAGGACCCAAGGGAAAAATCACATTTTCATCTTCTCCTCAGAAACCACTGAAGCAAATTCAACCAAACTTTATAGGAAAGATGTTTGGAAGGACCTTTACAATGATTGCTGATTTTATTTTGATCTGACAAAAAACATGGCCTCAAGCTCAGACTTCGTTTTATATAGGACCCTATGGGAAAAATCACATTTTCATCTTCTACTCTGAAACCACTGAAACAAATTCAACCAAACTTTACAGGATTGATGTACCAAAGGTCCTTTACAAAGATTGTTCTTTTTATTATGATCCGACATAAAACATTGCATGTACCGTTCACGAGATAAATGGGGCCCAAAAGGAGCGATTTTCAAAAATTTCATTATTTTTATATTTAGTCAAATTTTATGCAGTTTTTTAATGGATTCTTTTTGAAAATAAACATAGAGCTGCACCATCAGATTTTTGACAACTTGTTTGTTTTCCGAGTTATGAGGGGCCGAATTGGGACAAACTTGCAAATTTGCAGGTTACCTAAAATCTTTATTTTTCATCAGATTTCAATGGGATTTTTTTCTGTGAATTCCTCTTGATATGAGCTTTCAGTAGTATGCCGACCAATTTGGCGTAGCTCTTTCAGTTTTTGAGCTACAAGGGGTCAAAGGGGCCAAAACTGCAATTTTTTTAAATAAGTGAAATCTTTTATTTTTCATCAGATTTCGTTTGATTTTTTTTGGTTTGTTTTTTAGTCCTCTTGTGGTAAGCTTTTGGTAGTATGTCAAAAGATAGCTCTTGCTGTTTAGCTATAAGGGGTCAAAGTTGCTGGAATCGCAATTTTCAAATATGTGGAATCCTTTAATTTTTTATTGGATTTTAATGGGGTTCCTTTCTTCTTATCCACTTATGGTATAATGAAAGTAGTATGTTGACCAATTTGACATACCTCTTACCATTTCCTATTTATATAAGGAATCATAAGAGCGAATTTTTATTTTCCTTAGTTCTTGTGCAGCTAATAACTGGGTCAATATCTTTATTGTGTCCATTTAATTACTGTATAAAGCTCTTTACTGTGTCCTCATTCATTTTGAATTACACTTGTTCAAATTTCAGTGTTCACATGCTGCTGTCGTATCATGGCCGTATCATGCTGTGCTCGGTGTAGCCTTTTATTCATTATTTGCCATTTGAGCTCACATGGCCTAAAAAGCCATGTAATTATAACCTTTTGCCATTACTTTGCATCCATCTGTCAATAATTATACCCCTGCTCCGAAGGAGAAGGGGGTATACTGTTTTACTGTCCATCATTCCGTCTTTCCGTCTGTCACAACTTTCATCAAGCCTCTTCTCTGCAATGGATAATGATGCGAACTTTAAATTTTGTCAGAAGCTTTATATAGTTATGCCATAATATGGGATGCGTTTTCAGACCTGTTGGGTTACTACTTCCTGTTTACCGACTTAGTCAATTTTTCAAAATTCCGTCCGTCCATCACAACTTTCATCAAGCTTTTCTCTGCAATGGTAAATGATACAAACTTGAAATTTGGTCAGAATCTTTGTATAGTAATACCATATTGTGGGATGCATTTTCAGACCTGTCGGGATACTACTTCCTGTCTACCGACTTAGTCAATTTTTCAACATTCTGCCATCCGTCCGTCACAACTTTCGTCAAGCTTTTCTCTGCAATGGTAAAAGATACAAATTTGAAATTTTGTCAGAAGTTTTGTATAGTCATACCATATTGTGGGATGCATTTTCAGACCTGTCAGGATACTACTTCCTGTTTATCGACTTAGTCAATTTTTCAAAATTCCGTCCGTCCATCTGTCACAACTTTCACCAAGCTTTTCTCTGCAATGGTAAATGATGCAAACTTGAAATTTTGTCAGAAGTTTTGTATAGTAATGCCATATTGTGGGATGCATTTTCAGACCTGTCGGGACACTACTTTCTGTCTACTGACTTAGTCAATTTTTCAACATTCTGCCATCCGTCCCTCACAACTTTCGTCCAGCTTTTTTCTGCAATGGTAAATGATACAAACTTGAAATTTTGTCAGAAGCTTTGTATAGTCATGCTATATTGTGGGATGCATTTTCAGACCTGTTGGGATACTACTTCCTGTTTACCGACTTAGTCAATTTTTCAACATTCTGCCATCCGTCCCTCACAACTTTCGACCAGCCTTCCTCTGCAATGGTAAATGATTCAAACTTGAAATTTTGTCAGAAGCTTTATATAGTTGTGCTCTATTGTGGGATGCATTAAGAGACCCCTTAGGATACTACATCCTGTATAACAGCTTAGTCAATTTTCAACATTCTGTCCGTCCGTCCATCTGTCACAACTTTCGTCAAGCTTTTCTCTTCACAGGTAAATGATGCAAACATGAATTTTGTCAGAGACTTTGTATAGTCATTCCATATTGTGGGATGCATTTTCAAATCTGTCAGGATACTACTTCCTGTTTACTGACTTTGTCAATTTTTATTATTATACCCCCACTCGTGAGTGGGTGGTATATTTGAATACCCTTGTCCGTCTGTCCGTCCGAAGTTTGTCACACTTTTCTCAGCTACTGCAGGGCCGATTTCTTTTAAATATGGTATTTGATTTCATATACAGGGGGAATGTGTCGTCTCCCATTTTGGTCACCTTATGATATCAACTTCCTGTTTGGCGGGACATGGCCATTTTTTTCCTTTATTGAACATGGTGAAAATTTTTGTCGCACTTTTCTAAGCTACTGCGGGGCTGATTTATTTCAAATTTGGTATTTGACTTTATATATAGGGGGAATGCGTCATCTCCCATTTTGGTCACCTTATGATATCAACTGCCTGTTTGGCGGGACTTAGCCATTTTTCCCTTTATTGAACATAGTGAAAATTTTCGTCCCACTTTTCTCAGCTACTGCTGGGCCGATTTATATCAAATGTGGCATTTGACTTTATATATAGGGGGAATGCATCGTCTCCCATTTTGGTCACCTTATGATATCAACTTCCTGTTTGGTGAGACTTAACCATTTTTCCCTTTATTGAACATAGTGAAAAATTTTCGCACTTTTCTCAGCTACTGCTGGGCCGATTCATTTCAAATTTGGTATTTTACTTTATATATGGGGGAATCCGTCGTCTCCTATTTTGGTCACCTTATGTTATCAACTTCCTTTTTGGCGGGACTTGGCCATTTTTCCCTTTTTTGAACATAGTGAAAATTTTCGTCACACTTTTCTCAGCTACTGCTGGGCCAATTTATTTCAAATTTGGTCTTTGACTTTATATATAGGGGGAATGCGTCATCTCCCATTTTGGTCACCTTATGATTTCAACTTCCTGTTTGGCGGGACTTAGCCAGTTTTCCCTTTTTAGCTCACCTCACGAAGTGAGGAGGGCTTATGTGATACCCCGAGCGTCGGCGTCTGGTTAGGAAGAATGGTTAAAGTCCATTCCCTGTTACTAATATGTCCCACATCAAACATATTGGTATGTATGATGCATTTGGGGATGACAACAACAATGCATGCTTCAGATGCTGTCTGTGACCTACATTTTAGGCATGAGCGACTTGGTTAGGTAGAATGGTTAAAGTCCATTTTCGGTTACTGACATGTCCCACATCAACCATATTGGTATGTATGATGCATTTTGGGATGATAACAGTAATGCATGCTTCGGATGCTGTCTTTGACCTAAGTTTTATGCATGACTGAATCTGTTAAAAAAGAATGATTATAGTCCATTCCTGTTTACTTTCTTGTGCAAAATGTGACAATGCTTGGCAACAAGGTGAGCTTAGCAGGCTGTGGCTACTTTCTATGTTTAATGTGTAAAATAATACGAGTGGGGGTATACCTAGCATGACAACGCGTGCAACTTCATGTTCTTTCTGACCTACACAACTATCATCAAACTTTCTCTGCAATGAGTAAAGATACCAATTGAAATTTTGTCAGACGCTTTGTTTGTCAGAGGCTTTGTATAGGCCTGCCATATTGTGGGATGCATTTTAAGACTTGTTGGGATTTACATTTTGTTTACCAACTTAGGCTATTATATGCTTGAAGTTGAGAGCGGGGGTATTGCTAGTGAGGAGTCCGGGTCCGTTCGCCCACCTACCTGTTCGCCCACTTTCCCGTTCGCCCACGGTTCGTTCGCCCACTTTCACGTTCGCCCAGGGTCCGTTCGCCCACCATATTTATCAATATTTGTTGATGGTCTTTTACATGTATGTTAGCCAGGAAATATTTGTTTATACAGGAAGACTATGCTAAAGGGTCATTGCAAAGGACGGAATTATTTTATATTTTTGATTTTCTTTTATTATTTTTTTTCCTTTCTGGGTCTAAAACTGTCCCCTGTATAAGACATGTCTGTGAAGAAAAAGCATCAGTGAACGCAAGTTTATTTTCATCTTCCAACAACTGTTTTTCCAAAAAATTTACTCAGCACTAGCCAATGCTGTTAATGTTTTGATTTTCATAAATACAAAGCAAACTTCATGTAATTAAGATTTGATTATAAATGCCTGATCGGCAATCAAGAATAATGATTAGTTCAAATAATTTGTTTAATCGCAAAACAAACATATTTACTGATTAAAGTTATGATAGTTTCCAATCAAAATAAATTATAAGAACAATCAATTAATGTTTAATTGGAATTTAAAAAATAAACATCTTAATTATAAAATTTTCAATAATATCAAACAAACACCTGTCAATCAACACTCCAAAGTCAGTAATCATTGCCATTTAATTGTAAAATGAACATTTAAAGGCAACTTATTCACAAAAGTATCATATATGTACAATTAACATGTCATGATAATTGCAAAGTAAACAAACTTGACTATTATATGGGGAGCGAACGGACCCGCTTGGGGGCGAAAGGACCCTGGGCGAACGAACCCTGGGCGAAAGAGTATAGTGGGCGAACGGACCCCTTGTTTCAAAAATCTTCTCCTCTGAACCCATTGCACCAATTGTAACGAAACTTGACCTGAATCATCACCAGACTTTGCAGTTAAAATTATGTTCGATTAGTCTGAAAACCAAACAACATGGACACTGCTACTAAGAATGGAACATGGGGTAAATTTCTAAGAAAATCTTTCGTGGAGTTATTGCTGTTTTTATGTAAAATTTTCTATACAAATTTTCTGTAAAATTTTCAAAATTTTGATATAACAGGTAGAGGTCAACTTTTAATTGCAAAAAAAATAACAAATTTTGGTCTACCCACCTGGAAATTTTGAAGAAAATCTAAATACCAATATAAGAGTTATTGCCCTTTATTGGTCAAGTTTTCGTAATTTTATATATTTTGTGTGTTTTTGCCAAAACCATCTGAGATACAGTTCAAATTTAACAGATAACGTTTCATCTTATGAAAAACTACAATTTCTACATTTGTTTGACAGGTTTTAACAATTGTATGATTTTAGTACCAATGGCTGCCACTGCAGATTTTATTTTGAAATAGGACCTAATGCGAAAATGTTGTAGATTTATAATTCTTGCAAGCTGTTTCATTAATCAAGTTGATATTAACTATGCATGGTAAGATGATGTTCATTAAAAATTAAACAAAATGAATGATCTTGATTTAGATCATAAATCCAAGATAGTTGCCACTGCAGATCTTATTATTTTAACATTGGACTCCCCTGGAAAATCTTGTAAATTGTTAATTCATACATCAAATTAATAGTATCATGAAAGTTATCTACCAGATGATTGATTTAATACAAATCATAAACTTATTGTCTGTCACCTCAGATTAATCATTTAAACCATGAGGGAAGATTTTAGTAGACCAGTAGATACAGACTCATGTGAGCCTCTTGTCTACCAATAAATTCAATATAAAAATCACATGTTTTAATGATAAAGAATGGTACCTTCTCATATAGCAGTAAACAACTAGAAGTAACTTCCATGTTTTTGCCACAGAAAACAGTTGTTATAGACCATGGATGTAATTTTCCTCAATATTTTGGAAATCAAAGTATCAATAGTCAAAGATTTACTTAAAATACAAAGATAATTGATTGCTGGGTAGAATTCCAAAAATAAGTGGGCTTTGAGACTTTCAGGAAATTTACCAAAGTTGGAATCAAATATTTTGGAAATCAAATAGGTGAAAATGTTTGCCCTAATTGAAGCAAACTATTGGTTGCTAGGCAGAATTCCAAAAAAATAAGTGGTCTTTGAGACTTCCAGGTGGTTTGCAAAATTGTAATCAAATATTGTGGAAATCCAATCGATGAAAATAGTTTTCCTTATTGAAGCAAATTTTAAAGCAAGGTTGCTAGGTAGAATTCCAAAAATAAGTGGTCTTTGAGACTTTTTGGAAGTTGCCCAAAATGGGAATCAAATAATTTGTCTGTACTACACAACAAAATACCGAAGTCATTGTGAATGTAGTTTCTGCATATGTGCATGTCTCCTCAGTGCAGATAAAATGAAAAAAAAATGGAAATCTATAAAGCGAAATATGTGTAAAAGCTGTCAGAGAACAATTTACCAAAAGGATCTTAAAGGGAAAGCCAAAATGAGTTAAGGATAGGGCTATGCACGAGGGAGATACTCCTTTGGTTTTAACAAAATTTTCAAATCTATATATTGCAAATTTTTGGGCCAGCACCGAAGTACTGGCAATAGTGTGTGTGACTAACAGTCTACCAACAGAGGCATCGACCCAGTGGTAATAAAGATCAACAAACAACAAAATACCGAAGTCACTTTGAATTTAGTTTCTGCATATGCATATTTGCATAATAGAAGCAAATTCTAAAATTATGGTTGCTAAATATGGTTGAGACTTTCAGGATATTTACCAAAATTGGAGTCACATCTCAGAATTCTGAGTATTCAGAACTAATTTGTTTTCCAAACACTTTCCAAAAAATCAAGGTTATATGATAAAAGCTCAAAATACGAGTCTGACTTTTACAGGAAATTAACCAAAGTTGGAATCCAAGTCAAAATTCAGAAAGCTTTTTGCACATGCTCAGGTAAAGTAAGTGAGAACAGAACCGTCGGTCAAAAAAAGGAACATCCAGTGACAACGGTAACATTAGAAACACTAAGATTTAAGGACACCACGCGAGTACAGGACATAGACACACATACAGATGAGCATCACGGTCTCAATAATAACCTTGTGTTAGACCAAGTGCACCGGTAGAGCAAGCATCAACTATATGCAACAATTCTACAACAAAATTAAATCTATAAATCGAAAAGTAGGAGGATTTCACTGACAAGGTTCATCAGACGGACGAATGGACTGACGGAACCCCAATTTCTTCAATCATCAGAAGGGCAAAAAATTGAAATTTTTATACGACTGCAAAAATTTTGAGGTCGTATAATGGTATTGTGATGTCGTTCGTCGTCGTCGTCTGTAAACACTTCTGTATTTGGTCAATAACTTAAAGTTGATCAATCCTTACAAAATTTTAACACGATTTTTCTTGGCACAAAAGGAAGGCTTGGATTGGTTTTTGTTATTGTGGCCCTCCCGTTTTGAAAAAGGGACCAAATGGAAAAATTGGGTGTTTTCATACATTTGTGTATATTAAGCTGTAGAATCTGTATTATTTATCAGAATTCGATGGGATTTCTTTCTGTTCTCCTGGGGAAATTTCTTACCTACAGTAGTATGCCAACGAAATTCACGTCGAATGTACCGTTTAAGAGATAAATGGGCCCAAAAGGGGCAAATCTCAAAAATATTAATTTCTTAGTTTTGTCCGATTTTGGTGAAGTTTTTTGCAATGGGTTCTTTATTAAAAATTAACATAGCGCTTAACCATTAGATTTTTTGATAACTTTTTTCCTTTCGGAGCTATAAGGGGCCAAAAGGGGCCAAAATTGCAGATGCACATATCACCTAAAATTTTTTATTTTTTACCGGATTTCGATGGATTTTTTTTCTGTGGATGCTTCTTCTTGTAAGCTTTCAGTAGTAAATCAACAGATTTAGCACATCTCTTACCGTTTTTGAGCTGTAAGGGTCAAAGGGGCCAAAATTGCAATTTTTCAAAAAATGTAAAATCTTTATTTGTCATCGGATTTCAATGGGATTTTTGTCTTTTCTTGTTGTAAGCTTTTGGTCAGTATGTCAACAGATATTGTGTATCTCTTACCGTTTCTGTGCTTAAAGTGGCCAAAATTGCAATTTTTCAAAATACGCAAAATCTTTATTTTTCGTTAGATTTCAATGGGATTTTTTTCTTTTGATGTCTCATTTTGTAAGCTTTTGGTAGTATGTTAACAGATTTTGTGCAATTTTTACTGTTTCTGAGCTTTAATGGATTAAAATGACTAATTTTTATGTTCCCTAGGCCTACTTTGTGTCCATCTAATTACTGTGTAAAGCTCTTTACTGTGTCCACATCAACTTTATACTACACTCGCTCAAACAGTGGTCGAAATGCAGCGGTCGTATTATACCGCTCTCGGCGTAGCCCTTTATTGGAAATATGTGAGATATATATTTTTCATCTGATTTCGATATTTTTTTCTTTGGATTCCTCTTGATGTAAGCCTTTAGTAGTATGACAAGGGATATGGCGTAGCTCTTATCGTTTCCGCTTATATCTTGAAAACTTTTTCTTTGGGAATATGTTTTGGGGTCCATGGAGACCTACCTGACGGACACAAAATCAAAAGACCTCGACCTCTGTTTCACGGTTGAGTGAACAGGTTAGATCAGTGTATGAATTACTTTTAGTGGTAGGCGATATTTGGCAATTAGGTTTCTCTTGGATAGTTCATGACAGTCTTCCACGACCCCAATTTCATTGTCTAGTGAACATGGCCAAGTTTTTAGCTCACCTGGCTAATGCCAGGGTGAGCTTTTGCCATCACTTTGCGGCCGTCGTCCGTCCGCCCGTCCGTCGTCCGTCCGGCGTAAACTTTTCATTCAAAGATCTTCTCCTCTGCAACTACTGGGCCAAATGGAACCAAACTTGGCCACAATAGTCCTTGGGTGGTCCCCTACAAAAAGGGTGTTTTTCAGGTCCGTGCCATATCCAAGATGGCCGCCAGCGGGAAACATAGTTTTAACATTGGACCCTTTGGGAAAACACATTCAAAGATCTTCTCTGAACTATTAAGCCAATTTGCACCAAATTTGGCCACACTAGTCCTTAGATGGTCCCTTACAAAAAAGGCGTTTTTCAGGTCTGTGCGATATCCAAGATGGCCGCCAGCGGGAAACATAGTTTGAACATTGGACCCTATGGGAAACACATTCAAAGATCTTCTTCTCTGAAACTATTAAGCCAATTGGCACCAAACTTGGCCAAAATAGTCCTTTGATGGTCCCTTACAAAAAAGGTGTTTTTCAGGTCTGTGCGATATCCAAGATGGCCGCCAGC
>MJUU01009188.1:68040-81925 GCA_002080025.1 Modiolus philippinarum
AAAAAAAATCAAAGATACAAAGCATTAAGTACGTTTGTTATTGTACATTTAAAGAAAATAATTCCGCTGTCTCATAAATAATAATTGCCCTTTTTGGTTTTTTGATACCAAAATTTATATAAATTATTTTTTCTTAATGAAACTTATATACAGTTGGTTTAAAAACACACCGAAATTTATATCTTTCATGCTAAAAAACTATTTATACCCAAATTTTTAGCACATCCCTGTATACCAAAATAATAGAAGTTACCCCCTCCCCCGGGAGTATACAATGTAGTTGTTGAATTTGCAAGTGAACGTCTTTGTTTTCCCGTCTCACAATAACTGATTTTAATATCAATCCCACCCCTACCACTAAGAAATATACAAACGCGGAGGAGTCTGGCCCCTCTACGAATTTCCATTACAATCTATTCAGAAATAGGCGGACAAGTCTTACGTAGACAGCTTTGGTCGGTCTGATATTCTTCCCAGTGATTTAGTTAGATTTAGTAGATAAATATGCAAGATGCCACAATCAAGCAGAACAAGTTCTTGGGCGGTGATTTTTTGGGAAGGGGGACAGGGGAGGAAACAGAAGAATGGAATATGCCTGTCACCAACATATTTCCCAGATCTGAATCCCGCTGAAAACTGCTTCCTTAAAATAAAAACTGTTTTGATATACTGGACTTGCAAATTTATTAAAATACAGTTCTTTGGCCTACGCGTAGGATGCAAGACTTTCCCTAAAACAAGGTATTTCTGAAAACAAACTAAGAGATCTAGTTGTATTTTACAGTTGTACAAGATATTTAAATATTTGAGCTATCCCATAGCCAATAATCACCGGCAGACCCAATCTTCGAAAAAGTCGGTTCCAATGGGATTCCGAAAAAAAAAGGGGGGGTTCCAGTCAATTTTTTTTTGCCATTTCTTTCATCAATTTTTTGCCTAAATTCTGCACGAAATTTAGAGGGAATCCAGAAAAGGGGAGGTTCCAATCCCCGGAACTCCTGCCTCGGACTCTGACCCATCTTTTTTCAGAGTAAATATTTTATTAAAAAAACTTTTGCCGCTGCATATTTTATCAACAATATACAAGCACCCGAATCGCACCAAGATATTGCATATAAAACTCTCTTTCAACCGGCAGATCCAGAATAAAAAGGGGGTATTTCAACTGAGTACAAGAAGAAGAGATTTTGCTCAACTTCTGCAAGAAGTGAATAAATTTCCAAGTAAAAGGGTTTAACCCTCAACACCCTGAATCAGCCAATATACATCTTTTTTTACCACTATTCTTCCATTTGTATAGATTATTTTATACGATAGTATTTCACGTGCTATTGTTTAACTATTGGTAGTAAAACGTAAATTCCATTTCCTTATTTGGTCATTGTTATGGTCAGAAAACACGATTGGTTGTATACATATTTTGCTACCAATGAAAATGATTGTAACAACTTCGAAAGAGTTTTGTTGAGCACGTGAATAATTTGTTTACCTATTTGTCCCGAACATGTCAACGCTAAACTTGGTCGCAGTTCATTGTATCTTATATTCTGACAAGTGTTTGGTAAAAAACAAAATTCTGATAACTAAGATTCCAATTTTGGTAAATTTCCTGAGAGCCTCAAAGACCACTTATTTTTTGGAATTATACATAGCAACTGTACTTAAAATGTTTGTGTAATTTAGGACGAACATTTTCATCAATTGGATTTCAAAAATATTTGATTCCAATTTTGGTAAATTTCCTGAAAGTCTCAAAGACCACTTATTTTTTGGAATTCTACCTAGCAATCATACTTTAATTGTTTGTTTAGTTTAGGAAAATCATTTTTTCATCAACTGGATTTCAAAAATATTGATTCCAATCTTGGTAAAATTTCCTGAAAGTCTCAAAGACCACTTATTTTTTGGAATTCTACTTAGCAACCATATATCCTAGAATCTTTTTTATTAACAATAATGACTATCAATGGATAGATTTAAAAAATAATGAAAAAAATTATTCCCAGGGTGTATAATAATTGTTTTCTGTGTCAAACAGGGAGTGCGGGGATAGCTGTCGTTTCCGACAACATCTAGTTCTATTTGTAAAAGATTTTTTTAAAGAAAATTCACGAGGTGATAAGGGTGGAGGTATAAGTGGCCACATTAACACTAGTATTGTTTTTAATGTCTATGGACCAAAGTTAGGTTTATTTGATTAGATATTATTTTCAATGACGTAATGATAGGGCAACAATTTTGGTATGTATATATATTTGTTTTGGGTGGTTCGTGACTGTCTGTGATTTGGCTTTTGACCGTGGCTTCATTTTCAAGACCTGTAACTATTTTCAGTTTGTGTGATTAGAATTTCAAAGTAACTGTAAGGGGAAGGTTAATTATATTTAGTAAATGGGTTGGATTTAACAATGCGTGACGGTCAGGGACATTGCCTTCGTCCTTGACCCCAGTCCAATCACCATTTAAAGTTTTTTGTGAATTGATAAGTTTCTCAAGTAATCGAAGTGGTAAGTCCACGGTAGGTGGTCAGGACATGCATTAAAACCCAGGCTTTTTGTTATATAGCATGTTTGTTATGTTTTGCATTGAAAGTTCAGAACAAAAATACAATATTCTTAAGAAAGAAATTGTTAACAATTAGTGCTAGATTTCATTTCGAATTAAGTATAAAATTCTTTTGCCGTCTAAGTAATATTGATAATAATATTGTTACTAATGATAATGTGTTTTCTATAGAGTTCTCTAGTGATTCTATCAAAACTGCTTTTAGCGGGCTCGCAAGCGGTAAAGCGGTCGGTTGATCAAATTCCTAACGAATTCCTAAAATATGGCGGAAAGCCATGTTGACGTCACTTGTTGAACTGTTCACTATTATTTCTGATCTTGAGGTCATTCCAGACAACTGGAAACGGGGAATAATTAAACCTATACATAAGCCAGGTTCTTGTATTGACCTTGATAATTATAGAGGTATTACTCTGACCTCGAATGTATATAAAGTTTACTGTAAAATCTTGGAAGATAATGTTATGGATGTCCGAGAAAAGAATAATATTCTGGGGGAGGCACAGGGGGCTTTCCGTAAAGGGAGACGGTTGGAAGATCACATCTTCCCCCTTCATGGAATTTTCTCTCTACAGAAAAGGGCCAAAAAGGAGACCTATTTGGCATTTCTAGATCTATCAAAAGCATTTGACAGTGTTTGGAGGGATGGTTTATTTCACCAGCTATGGAAAACTGGTATACGTGGTAAATGCTGGCGCCTTTTGCGTTCTATCTATAGTGGGGTGTCAAACAAGGTTGTCTTTGGAGAATTCGAAACTGAATGGTTCGATCAGGAAAATGTTATTAAGCAAGGGAGTGTTCTATCACCTACTCTTTTTTCCATTCTGATGAACGATTTAGTGAAGATGCTCAGCGACCATAATGTAGGAATTACTATGGGTGAACAACTCATAATTGTTTATTGTTCGCAGATGACAGCTCTTCTTGCAGAATCTGAATCGGAACTGCAACGATTATTGGATGTAACACTTACCTTTACAAATAAGTGGAATTTACGGTTTAATTCAAACAAGTCCAAAGTAGTTGTTGTTGACAAGAGAGCTGATAAATCCAAACGTTGGAGATTGGGTGACGACTACATTGAAGAAGTAGACGAATATAAATATTTAGGCGTTTACTTCTCCCGATGCCTTAAATATACATTTCATATATGTTCATAAAGGAGAATGCTCTACGTAAGCTGAACTATTGTGTTCGCCTTCTTGGGGAACATGGAAGATTTGTCTTCGTTTCTTTGTTTTTCCAACGTTGCCATTGTCCTTGGATTGTTCTTTTCAGACTGACGGTTCGGTTCTCACTTACTTTATTTAAAAGATTAAGTTTTGCGGATGCACTTTGCCATTCGGTATTACGACCGTCTATATCTCATGGTTGCTTTGTCTGGATGACATCTTTAAACGCACATTGTCAAATAGATATTTTAGAAAGTTTGCAGTACAGAATGGCAAAAGTTGTCATGAACACGAAGATGAACATTCCGAAGTCAGCGTTGTTTCTTGAGCTTGGCTGGGAACCTGTATGTGGCATGGACAGACATTCGACCGTTTAAATACAATGGAGGATGGTAGGCTCTGTAAAATGGTTTTCACCGAATTACAAAGCTCGCCAAATTCTATTTACATGGATAGTGTTAAAAAGTATTTTTGAACATATTGGCCCGGACCATTATATAAATGGTGGGCTTAATGTGAGTACCTTTAACTTATTTCACGGAAATTGCATACGTCAGACCCAAATAGAAAAGGTATATTCCAAAAGTAGTCTTTCTTTTTATAAAAATATTAGAATTTCCAGTGGTAAGCAAAAATATTCGTTTGATGAAGTTAATTTTGATGGTACGAGACTAAAGCTATTGGCTCGAACCAACTGTCTTAATATTAATGCTACCCTCCATAGTATGAATCTCTCTTACGAAGATAAGTGCAAATCATGCTCTCTAAACAAGATTGAGGACCTCTCTCATATTACGTTGGAATGTCCGGCCTACGAAAAAACGCGAAATAATTTTTATGTCAAATAAACGATAGTCTTGTCGCCAATAGAACAGGTCTTCGGTTTGAGGAGCTATCGCAAATTTTATATTACAACTTTTATATGGAGGCTATGGGTATTTTTACAGTGATGAACTGGGAAATGATATGGATGTTTTATGTAAATATTTTCTTGTAGAAGTTTTTAAAGAAATAAAAAAGGTCAAATCTTTTACAAATGTGATGATTGTGTATTTTCTTGTATTTTTAAAATGTGTGAATTTTACAGAGAATTTACTATTTTCATGATGGGCATTTGATTATTTTATGTTGAGAGACTTCTTAAATATTGACATTGTAATATTTTGTTTATTACGATGGCCGAGGTGAGCCGTACAAAAATTTATTTTTCGAAGCGGAAGTAAAATATCTTTTTTTAAATTTGTACATGTACAAATGAACAAAATGGCAAATGTAAAAAAAAAGAGTATAATTTAATTTCATATATTTTTTTTAAATTTTGTACATGTACAAATGAACAAAATGGCAAATGTAAAAAAAAAGGTATAATTTTGTTTCATATATATATTTTTTTAAATTTTGCATGTACAAATGTACAAAATGGCAAAAATGACAAATTTAAAAGGTTGGGTATTAAAACAGACAAAGTTCTTTGATAACTGTTTTTGCTGGGAACCGGGTCATACCGACAACAAATGCCCTTTACGCTTTAGAATTTTGCATATTAAACCCAACTTTTTATTTCATGAATGTCTTCTTTAGGTCAAATTTAAGACAAGTTTGGTGGGAAATGGATTTTCTCTGTATTTTTTCCTGAATTTAACATCAATATTTTTGTCAAGGGAGTAAAAGAATTTTATGAATGACCTATAGAAGACATTCATTTAATAAAACGTTGGGGTTAATATGCAAAATTCTTTTAAGCGTAATTTATTATGATTAATTTCACATTGCATCTTTCCAACGTTATTACAAGGCAAGACACACCATCTACATTTCTCACTATTATATTATGGGGCGATAAAATTGCGGCCGACAATTAATCAGTTTTTCCAACCTTACACTTAAATTTTATTGCAATAAAATACGTCATTTGTTTGTTTGTTTTTGATTTATTCCCAAAAATTAAAGTTCGTAAGAAATGGAAAGTCCCACAACTTAAAACAAAACACAAGTAATTAATGTAAATGATACAATCATATAAATTTTCTTGAATGCATCCAGAGGAAACGCGGCAATATCACGGTCAATCATATGAGGGTGGTAAGGGGGTACATCGTCAAAGAGCTTCATTATTTCCCTGGTGGATTGTGACATGTGATTGTGGTTTTCGGCCATTGTAGGTGTTTCCTGTTATCTTTCTTATATTAATTCGAACGTAAAAAGCATGCAACGTACACGAGAACTTCCATTTTCCATTCATGCAACAAAGTAGTGTTTCTTTTTACATTTTTATGCTTTTGTAGACCGACCCTTAGGAGCCTCTAACATTTGTTGTCGGTATGACCCGGTTCCCAACAAAGAATTTTGTCAGTTTTAATACCCTAAATTTGTCATTTTGTCCTTTTGTACATTTGTACATGTACAAAATTAAAAAAAAAATATATGAAACAAAATTATACTCTTTTTTTTTACATTTGCCATTTTGTTCATTTGTACATGTACACATTTAAAAAAAGATATTTTACTTCCGCTTCGAAAAATAAATTTTTGTACGGCTCACCTCGGCCATCGTAGTTTATAGCTTTGTTGTGTAAATAATTTTAATTACCGGCTGCTATTACCCCGACAGTAGTTGCCCCCGATGTAAAGGGGTAGTTATCCTAGTAAATGTATATTTGCAGTTTAGCTTCTGAGTATCCAGTGGACATATTTATGCTGAATTTGTCTTTAATTTTTCTTTTCAGGTGATGGATGACGGTATTTATCAGATAAAGTCACCGTATGTTCTTTATCTATAATTTGAGTTGATTGGTAGTCTTCCGGTAATAATATAATTGATAAGTGATATTTGCATTGGTTTGTGTTACTTTTTGTTCGTTTTCCTTTGTGATGGCATTCATGCTGAATTATCAAAGCATTATTTTACTTAAAGACAAGACCGGGACAAAGATCTTCTCCTCTGAAGCGGCAAAGCCATGCAATTAGAAACAGTCTATTGCGTGATTTAACAGATCTTACCGTCAGACCCTTAAATATTGGGACTATTTTTACTGTTACTGTCAGCCATGGCCAAGGTGAGCGATACAGTTTTTGAGATACAAACTTTGCTGGACACGTTTTCAAAGGGAACCACCCAAGGACCCTTTTCACTCAATTTGGTTTAATTTGGCTCTACGACTTCAAAAGAGATCTTTGAATGCTTTCCCATAGGGTCCAATGTTAAAACAATGTTCCCAGCTGACGGCTTCATTTTTAAAGGGGACCATCTAAGGACTATTGTGACCAAGCTTATTTCCATACAGAGAAGATCTTTGAATATTGGGTCCAATTTTTGAATTTAATTACCCGCTGGAGGCATTCTTGGATGAGGTGTGGACTTACCGGACACATTTTTAAAAAGGACTACCTTAGGACTATTATGACTAAGTTTGGTTCAAATGGCCCGGGGTTTTCAGATGAGATCTTTGAATGAAAAGTTTACGATAGACGACGGAAGCCAAGTGATGGCAAAAGCTCACCCTAGCCAGGTGAGATTGATTAAAAAGATAAAAAATACAGTTGACTCATTAGTTTAATTCGCGCGCAGTGGTCAGCTTTTTTCCACTTTTTTTATTGATACGGCAATACCATATGTTAATTTCATGTTGGACATAAAAAAAAAAACGGATTGAAGTACCCCTCTACTTTAAAAGCTGCAATCGTAAATGGTAAATACTAACATAGTTTGACTGTTTTGGGAATTCTATTTTGCAACACGGAATTATCCAATTAAGAATTGACAACTACTTACTTGTATAAGAATAATTAAGTTTAGAGACCGGATTTTACTCCTATAACCTAAAGAAAAATGCTCGACATGGGTATTTTTTGCAAACAAGATTAAAACCAAAGACTTAAAATTTGCCGTTGCACTTAATTGATGACATGATGAGTACTGTTGCTGCAGGGGTGTTCTAATTGTTCTTGTGTTTTATTATACTTTGCGGGAGGTATATAGTGTTCATGGTGTCCGTCCTTCTGTCCTTCCGTCCTTCCGTCCGTCCGTCTTTTTTGTATCCAACAGCTGGTATCCATTACTCCTCCTAAACCACTGATCATAATTTCATGAAACCCATGCAGGAGCTTAATTACATATTGTAGATGTTCACTACACTTTTCGTTTTCCAATAATTCCCTTTTTCCAGATTTTTGACATGTTTTGCACTTAGTCACTTTGGCTCAATGCAAACCATATGGTGACCACATGGTATCCACTACTCCTCATAAACCACTGATCAGAATTTCATGAAACTTCTGCAGGAGCTTAATTACATATTATAGATGTGTAATATGCTTTTCGTTTTCCAATATTTCCAGTTTTTGCAGATTTTTGACATGTTTTGGACTTTGTCATTTTAGCTCAATGCAAACAATATGGAGACCACATATGGTATCCACTACTCCTCCTAAACCACTGATCAGAATTTCATAAAACTTGTGCAGGAGCTTAATTACATATTGTAGATGTGCACTACGCTTTTTGTTTTCCAATAATTCCTTTTTTCCAGATTTTTGACATGTTTTGGACTTTGTCATTTTAGCTCAATGCAAACCATATGGTGACCACATGGTATCCACTACTCCTCCTAAACCACTGTTCAGAATTTCATGAAACTTATGCAGGAGCTTAATTACATAATGTAGATTTGCACTATGCTTTTCGTTTTCCACAGATGCCTTTCTTACCAGATTTTTGACGTGTTTTGGAGTTTGTCAATTTAGCCTAATGCAAACGATATGGTGACCACCTTATATCCACTATTCCTCTGTGACTACTGATTGGAATTTCATGAAACTTATGCAGGAGCTTGATTACATGTTGTAGATATGCACTATGCTTTTTGCTTTACAATAATTCTTTTGTTCGAGATTTTTGACATGTTTTGGACTTAATGGTTTTAGCTCTTTTACCTCGATGCAAACCATATTCTGAATGCCTGGTATCCACCAGTCCTCATTGACTGCTAATCAGAAGTTCATGAAACTTATGCAGGACCTTAATTACATATTATAGATGTGCACTTTGTAATTTGTTTTCCAATAATTCCTTTTTTAGATGTTAAAGAAAATGCAGGAACGGGCCCGTGGACCACTAGGCCACAGTAACTCTAGTTTTAAAAGTTATCATTTGCCCAGAGTGTTGGACTTTAGGGAACAGTCATTATTTATCAGCTGGGGGAGGGGGTGGATATTTTTAGGTTGGTCGAACTTTTGAAAGTGATTTTATTGCGGGTTGAAAATTCAAAAAAATACTCTTTAGGGTTGAATATTTTAGATTTCTTTTGAGCTTTTCTGATGCATTAAGAAGTGTCATTGACCGATCGCGAAGAAGGTTTTGTTTTCGTCAGCCTTCGGCGGGACAATACCTTAAGTTTGATATTTTTATCTTTTGACGGCTCCGAAAAGTTTTGCTGTAAATCATGATATCAAATATCCAGTTAAAGAAGAATAATTATCAAAACGAATTATTATTTTCTAGGATATTTTAGATTGACTCTGTGACCATATATGTCAAAGAGATCCTGACTGCAAATAAGGTGGCAATTAAAAAGTAACTTGAAAACTGATGGGGAGGGGAGGGGGTCAAATATGAAAAAGAAAGGAAATGGGGTAAATGTCAAGGAGACAACATGCCATCTCCAGGTTAAAACAACCCCAAAACAAAGCATCTAGGGGTTACCATACGGTCTTCAACACAGTGAGAAACCTCACACCATATAGAAATCCCTAAATGCCCCCCAAAAAGGGTAAAAAAGTGAATAAATCAATGGACAAAAGCCACATCAAATAACCCGAATATCAAGAAACTAAAATTTTATAAGAAGACAAGGACAAGCAAATGACCAACATATTCCTGACTTGGGATAGGCGCAAAAATTGCGTTTTCTTGGATCCAAACCCTCCCCTATGTGTGGTGAATGGCTTAAAATAAATACACGAAAAGACTCACAATAAAAATCAAACTAGAAAAAGGTCCAACTTATCAAGACGAGTACCCTTACAATGAAGTTACTAAAAACATGAAGACAATACACACGGATACCGTCCTGACAAATGTTCACAGTTACTGACAGCTAGCTTAGGACATAATTTCCGTTGACTATGATATCAAGCCTTCTTTCATATGAAACTTCAATTGAAATACTTCTAAATAGATTTCGTATAACAACATCAATTATGAAAGGAGAACATGATATTGTGCAATGCCAAATACAATATAAAAAATTGTCTTAATTTAGTTATGGTGTAAAGCATTAAGGAGCTGATCAATATCTTTGCCAACAAAAACCAGAAGTAAAGATTTAACAACAATGCTATATTTACATTCTTTATGAATAAGTTTCTTCGACGGATTAATAAGTTTGGAAGGACAATTTTTGAATTTATGCGATTTGTAAATGATATTTCCATAGAAGTTTGGATGTGAAATGCCCTATTGTATAAGAGCCCTGCATGTAGAACCAAATTTTCTTAATAGGTCTATGTATCTATAATAAAATTTAGAGAATGTTTTTATCTTCGTTTTAGACTGACGGTTCGGTTCTCACTTACTTTTGTAAACCCTTGAAGCAGAAGTTTTTCAGTTAGACAAAGGTTTCGGTCGTTGAAGTCAGAAACATAACTTCATACTCGTGCATATCGAACAAGTTGTGAAATGTAGAAATGTAGACCCCGTAAGAAGGGACTAACGAAACATCGCCGTCGAGATGGGGAAAATTAACTATAGGGAAACAGAAATCATCCCTTTTATCATAAACTTTAGTGTTTAACTTTCCTTGAGTTATTGATATATCAAGATCAAGAAAAGGAGTATGATCACTGCTGCTATTGGATTTATTTAAAGTAAGTTCGACAGGATAAATTTCGTCGGTAAATTTAGAAAATTAGGGATTATTAAAAGCCAAAATATAGTCCAAATATCTATATGTATTGTTAAAAATATCCACTAAATGCTGTTTAGAATGGTCTTTTTGAATTGTTGCCATTAATTGTGACTCGTAACAATAAAGAAATAAATCTGCTATGACAGGTGCACAGTTGGTACCCATAGGAATACCTATTTTTTGCCGATAGACTGTGTCACCGAAACGAACAAAAACATTATCAAGAAGAAAAATTAATGCTTTCATCATATCCTGACAGGTCCAGTTGCAGAGTTGGTATATTTGTCATGTTTGTCGATTGACGATTGAAATGTATTGCAACAAATGTAAGTACATCCTTATTTTTTGAAGGACCATTTGATCAAATACGAAAATTTCTCTTTGATGAGTGTATGCGGTAATGTAGTATAAAGGTTAGAAAAATCATAGCTATTGACGGAGGTGTATGCTTCATTAACAGATCGAAGTCTTTCCAAAACTTCTACCGAATTTTTAACACTCCAAAAGTAGTTATTCCACTGTATTCATAACATTTGTTGCTAAAATTGATGACGTTATTTTTATGGTAGTAAGTGCACTGGTCAATAAAACAGAAATGTGTGTAGTTGAACATTTACTTGATGCCGAAATAAAAACGAAATTTGAAAGGATTTTTGTGAAGTTTAGGAAGACTATCCATAGTAGGAATGCTTCTATAATTAGAAGTTAAATTTTTTTCGACCATTTGTTGGGGTCATTTTTTTGCTGGACGGGGGGGGGGTCGAAATTTCAGTCCAAAAGTTTGTGAATAATTTCCTGCGCCGCCACCACCTGATAAACTAGAGGTGTTCGGAACGACAGCTATCCCCGCACTCCCTGTTTGACACAGAAAACAGTTGTTTTACACCATGGGCATATTTTTATGCCCCGCAACGAAGTGGAAGGGGCATAAAGATTTACCCTTGTCCGTCCGTACGTATGTTCGTCCGATGTTAAGTTTTGCGTTTAGGTCTATATATTGGCAACCTCTTGTAGTATTGTGGTAATATTGCATCAGTACATGCACCTTCATTAGCACTACCAGATTCACCAACAATAAGGGATCCATGACCTACATTTTACGCTTGAGTGACTTTTGTTAAATTTTGCGCTAAAGTCCATTTCTCAACAACTACGCATTATACCAATATGATGTTTCATCAAATTAATTGCCTTGATGAGTACTACCCAAAACATTGACAGTCAGGTGGCTTTGACCTATATTTCACGCTTGAGTGACTTTTGTTAAATTTTGCGTTTAAGTCCATTTCTCAACAACTACACATTAAATCAAAGGATCAAATTTATTGCCTTGACGAGTACTACCCAAAACATTGA
This sequence comes from Modiolus philippinarum, assembly GCA_002080025.1. Lineage (NCBI taxonomy): Eukaryota > Metazoa > Mollusca > Bivalvia > Mytilida > Modiolidae > Modiolus > Modiolus philippinarum. Next base: position 80,039 of record MJUU01009188.1, read on the forward strand.
CAGTTAGGTAGCTTCGACCTATATTTTACGTTTAGGTGACTTTTTGTGTCGCCTGCACCTAGTGCAGGATCGACACATAGGGATCACTATCCGTCGTCTTGCGTCCGTCTGTCTGTCCGTCTGTATGGCTCAAAAAAATTTAAGCATTATCCGCATCTCCTTCTAAACCGCTTGGCACTTTTCAACCAAACTTGCAGGAATGCTTCAGTATATGTTGAAGATGTGCACCTTGTTTAATTTTGTTTTTTTACACATTTTACGATGTTTTTTGGACTTTGCCATTTTAGCTTACTGGAGTTTTGAGGGTACATCTCCATTATCCGCAACTCCTCCTAAACCACTTGTCACTTTTCCACCAAACTAGCAGGAATGCTCCAGTATATATTGAAGATGTGCACCATGCATTTTGTTTTTCTTTAATTTTGTTTTTGCCAGATTTTAGGCTGTTTTTGGACTTTGTCATTTTAGTTTATTGGAGTCTAAGGATATGCCTCAATTATCCTCAACTCCTAATAAATGGCCCTGCATTTTTCTATCAAACTCGGAGGAACGCATGCTTCAGTATATAATTTAGATGTGCAACTTGGACTTTGTAATTCCATTTTGAACACAAGAATTCTTAAATATATATAGTGCAGGCGACACAAGTGTTCGGTGGAACACCCATCATTTGTTAAATTTTGCGTTTAAGTCCATTTCTTAACAACTACACATTGTACCAATGGGATATTTCATCAAATTAATCATCTGTAATGGTAGTTCCGGATGATTCAGTGACTGGGAACTAATTTTTATGCCTGATTGACTTAGGTTATCTATTGTGATAAATTTGTCGGCGGGGCATCCGTGTCTTATAGACACATTCTCTAGTTTCTCAATATTTTTGAAATCAAACTATAATATTGATAGTCGTTATTTTTACAAAAAGAATTTAAGGATATATGGTTGTTAGGCAGAATTCCAAAAATAAGTGGCCTTTGAGACTCAGGAAATTTACCAAGGTTGGAATCAAATATTTTTGAAATCCAATTGATTAAAATGTCGGTCCTAAACTGAATAAACTATTTAAGCATGATTGCTGGGTAGAATTCCAAAAAATAAGTGGTCTTTGAGACTTTCAGGAAATATACCAAAACTGGAATCAAATATTTTTGAAATCCAATTGATCATAGATGTATAATGTCATTATACATCTTGAATTGATGAAAGTGTTTGTCCTAAATTAAAAAAGCTATTTAAGTATGGTTGTTAGGTAGAATTCCAAAAAATAAGTGGTCTTTGAGACTTTCAGGAAATTTACTAAAATTGGAATCAAATATTTTTGAAATCCATTTAGTTAAAATGTTTGTCCTAAACTAAACAAATTATTTTAGTACGGTTTCCAGGTAGAATTCCAAAAAAATAAGTGACCTTTGAGACTTCCAGGAAATTTACCGAAATTGGAATTAAATATCTTTGAAATCCAATTGATGAGAGTGTTTGTCCTAAATTAAAGAAGCTATTTAAGTATTGTTGCTAGGTAGAATTCCAAAAATAAGTGGTCTTTGAGACTTTCAGGAAATTTACCGAAATTGGAATCAAATATTTTTATGCACCCGCGACAAAAAGTCGGGGGCATATTGTTTTACCCTTGTCTGAAAACTGAAAAAAGGCGGGAAAATTCAAAGTGCCTAAAATTTGATGAAACTTTACAACAAGGATGTCTAGCACCCATAGATCGATTTTGGGTCTCAGAATTTCAAAATGGCTGCCGTTGCCATCGAAACAGGAAAAAGGCGGGAAAATTCAAAGTGCCTCAAAATGGATGAAACTTTATAGGAAGATTGCCTAGCACTCATGGAATTGATTTTCGGGCTCAGAACTTCCCTTTTATATATTTTGGAAAAA
>MJUU01009189.1:0-18390 GCA_002080025.1 Modiolus philippinarum
GGGGGGGGGGGGGGATTGTGACGATGTTAGAGTTGATTTAAAGACTGGATTTAAGAAATAGGAGAATTTGTAAGGGCTCTTCTGAAATTTATTTCCTCTCTTACAATATTTTTCAAAAATTCTAGTTAATTGCTCACAAAGCATTCCTGCTACTGAACATTTCATTCAGGTGGTTCCTAAGTAAAATAATGTAATATTTGGAAACAAAGGAAGAAAATATTATTTATATCCTAATCATATGTGGAAAGAGTCAGGGATTTTTTCCAGGCCTTCAGAATTAACATTTATGTTTATATTATAGCATCATTTTTGACCAATACATTCAAAATTTTAACACAGAAGGATGATATTGGTTTTGGGTATTTTTAGGTTTTCAGTCAAAGTGAAATGAAGAGAAGGTTTCCCATTCACAAATACCATATCTCAGTCAAAACAGGGTTTTCTTATACAATTCATTATAAATTTGAAGCTTTTATTCTATTTATTGATCTCTGGTGTTGGACTATGACAATTACTTGCAGTGCTTGAGATAATGTTTGTCAAATTCATGAAATGTTTATTTTTGATTGAATTTATTTTTGTATGCTTATTCATGATCACATTGTATTTTGTATCCTAGTGTATTACTAAATGCTTGGTATAGAAATATACAAACAGCTTGTGACCAAATTTGCTCGATTAACATCTAAATTATATACATATTTCATATAAAATGATTTATTTAAAGTAAATTATTCAGGAATTATTTCTCGACAAATTTGTATTAAATTGAAATTGTCTAGAACTGATTCTGGTTCCATTTAGTGATGGGGCTTTCATATTAACATGTATTCCTTTTTGGAAGACCTTTCAGTTGGTACCAGATTATTGGATCTCCGGACCTTGACCTTGGCATGTGACTGTTTGGTTAAATTTCATCACAAATTTGAAAATAGAACCAATTCAATAAATTTCTTCTACCTGTGAATTTGTGATGTACATATCTTAAATATTTTCTGTGTTTTAAAAAACACATTGTCATCAAATGTGAGAGGAACAAGACAAAATATCATGTACAAAATGTAGTATTCGTCATCTTTTTACAAAGTACCTGTCAGTTATTGATATAGAAAAAAATGAATCAGTCACAGGATCATGCAGTTTAACATGTTCAGGAAGGTCAATCAGGGATATCTTTTTTCAGTCAACCCTATATTATGTTGCAAATTATAAATTTTAAGGTTATATTTTAAAATTAACTGTTTGGAATATAGGCCAATTAAACTTAATAGGTAGATTTTCATCCAACCTTGTGAAGAAATGGAGGGGGGGGGGTGGAACTTATTTTTTTATAATTTATTTTTGTTGTAGATCTTCCGTTTGGTAGTTTGTTCCCAACCTGTCTGATAAATGATAATGCAGCCCAATCACTGGTGTATTCTCATCTGTAACACATGATAAGAGGTCATTGCAGGTGTCAAATATCGTCTTCAAGTCATTGAAATTTGAAGCAAACTAACTTTTCTTTTCAATTAGGCCTGCAACAACTCTCCTGAGAGTGAAAAGCATTTTGGCAAATACCTGAAATGGCCCCCTGTATGTAAACGGAAGCGTATATCAGATACGGACATGTATTAAAATACCGGAATTTAAACGCAGCTGATGTTCAAAAATAAATAAATCTCGGGCGGTTTGATTTTCTAGGGGTGGGCATGGATGAGAATCTTCCAATTAATTGTTATTGGCCTTATTAGAATTCATTAATTGATCATTCATAGCGAAAACATCATAAACTTTTTACATTATGAAAGATTTAAGAAAAGTTGAAAAAAATCACCTTCCTTACTTTAAATCTAAAATTGTCTGATATGACTTATATAAAATAATTTGACATTTATAGCTCTCCTATGGCCTCATATTATATTCATCTGCTTATGCTGGCAAAATTGATAAAGCAATCAAGTCATTCACATTACCATACCACAAAACAATATTTGTAATTAAACAAGTATTAATAACCAAGCAAACTTATTGAAAAAATGCAAACAATGATTTTTCAGTGGGCAAATGAGTTGCAATACCTTTAAGGTGCATATGTAACAGGTTATATTTTGCAATCCAGTCATGCTTGTAACGACTTTTTAGCTCACCTGGCCAAAGGCCATGTAAGCTTTTGCCATCACTTGGGGTCTGTCGTCTGTCGTTCGTCTGTCCGTAAACTTTTACATTTTAATCTTCTTCTCTGAAACCACTGGGTCAAAGGAAACCAAACTTGAAACAAATGTTCCTTGGCATGAGGAGACTAAAGTTTGTGATTTTGGTGCAGATCGTAAAACCAACATGGCTGCTGTGGTTAAAAATAGAACGTAGGGGTAAATTGCAGTTTTTGGCTAATAACTCGAAAACCGTTACAGATATAAAAGAGCTTACATGGCGTAATAATGACCAGCATGATCAGATCTATCCACTGTGCAATTTTGAAGAAAATCTGAAAACCCATCTCGGAGTTATAGCCCTTTTTCCATTAAATTTTCAAAATTTTTGCATTTTTTAGTTTTTGTTTCACAAAGTGTAACAGAAAGAGGTCAAGTGTAAATTGCAAAAATGTTCAGCATATCAAGATCTACCCAACCTGAAATTTTGAAGAAAATCCATAAACCCTTGAAGGAGTTATTGCCCTTTTTTCGACGAATTTTTAAAATTTTCGTATTTTTCATCTTTTATTTCCTATATATAGAAGATGAAGGTAAAGTGTAAATTGATGAAATGTTTGCCATGCTGTGGCGACTTCAAAACTGATGTTGAAAATTGTTCCTTGACCACCATTTTCAAAATGGCTGCCAAAAAAGGCAGGAAAATTCAACATTGTCCGATTTCAATGAAATTTGGTTTCCAAATAGATATTGATGTTGCGACTTCAAATTCCGGTGTTGAAATTGTTCATTGACAGCCATTTTCAAAATGGCCGCCATTAAAGGCGGGAAAATTCAACATTGCCCGATTTCAATGAAATTTGGTTTCCAAATAGATACATTGTGACTTCAAATCCGGTGTTGAAAATTGTTCGTTGACCGCCTATTTCAAAATGACCGCCAAAAAAGGCAGGAAAATTCAACATTGTCCGATTTCAATGACATTTGGTTTCCAAATAGATATTGATTTTGCGACTTCAAAACCGGTGTTGAAAATTGTTCGTTGTATGCCATTTTCAAAATGGCTGCCAAAAAAGGCGGGAAAATTCAACATTGTCAGATTTAAATGAAATTTGATTTCCAAGTAGATATTGATGTTGCGACTTCAAAACCAACCGATGTTGAAAATTGTTTGTTGACTGCCATTTACAAAATGACCTCTCAACTTCAAAACTGGTGTCGAAAGTGGTTCTTAGCAAGAACGTTTTTTGTCAAAAAAGCCCAACAAAGAAATATAGTAAAACTTCATCAGATTCTAAAAACAGTTCAAGATATTGGAGGTGTTTGAGCTACAAAAGTTTGAGAAACTGAAGATCAACTGTACAACTTACAATGTTCCCTTGATTGTGGCAACTGAAAGCCAGGTGAGCATTACAGGCTCCTGGGAGCCTCTGGTTTATTTTTGTTACATTATTTGCAAGTTGAAAACAAATAGTTTGAAATTTTAAAAGAGGGTCATTAAGTCTTGTTCTATTTTGGAAATTTCTGGGTACATGCAGAGTTGAAAAATGATGTATTAGTACATAAAATAGTAGTGTCACAAAGTAAATATAAGAACATTGTAAACCACAGATTTCATATTTTGGTGGGAACAATTTTCAAATTTCATCATTCTTACGAATTCTCAATGTTACATAACAAGATTTACAGACTATTGTTTTTTTATTAATAGCTCATTACATCTTTTCAAGAAGTAGGATGACAAATGAAACATTCCATGTTGAAAAATAACATATCTACATTTATAACCTCTGTATCTAGTTATATATACTGTAGGTATTTTTTCTCGCAAATTTTGATGTTAAGGTAGTAACAACAATATTATTGAATTTAAGTCATGATTTACACCCTGAGCTAACATTTTGAATTTATTCTTTGTTGTGGAAATATAGAATCATCTTCTGGTTCAAGGGGTTACAGCATTTTTTCTATCAAAACTGACCATCAATTGCATTATGTACATGCCTCTGACAAAGCAGGTTCCCTGTCTAGTCTGGTTCCTTGTCCACTTACAACTACTTTAATTATAAATAAGACAAGAGATTGTGAAATTGTATTATAATCGCAATAGTACATTATTTGAATATCAAAGGCTGTCAATCTTGATTTGAGGCGTCCCCTGCAATCTGCATTTTTGTCATCAAATCTACGCCCCTGGACATTCAAATAATGTGATGTTATTGCTTAATTGAAAGTACAAAGAGTTATTAATATAATGTACAGTAATTTTTCTCCACTTGTTACATATTTATTATTTACACCTTGACTATACCTAAGGTAGCAACCATCTTCTGTACAATTTGCACAACAAATAGGGTGTTTCCTCTGTCCAGGATTATAGTGCATCCATCTACACAGCACCATCCTGCTTACAGTTCCTATTTGGAACACAGCTGTATACTGCAAAATTATATCATTCATGTCTTTTCTCAGATGGTCCATTTATAAAGCTTGAAAACTTGAACTGAATATTAAGGCCATTTTCGCAACATTTTTGTAAATTCACATATGACTATTTTGACTTAAGTTCATTATGTATGAGCTGCCCTCACTTCACTATGTCAAGATAACTATATTAGTTTTTATGAAAAAAAAACAACAAAATATTCACAATCACATTCGGTACAAACAAAGTTTGCTTATATCAACCAGACTGATAGTAAAGTGCCAGATTCCTGAGTAATTATAGACATTATTAAAAAAACTACCTTTTACATGGTGGTACTAGTAACTTCATTTTCCAAATCATGATGGTTTGGAGAACTATAAAAATTTCTGAGTTGCAGGTACAAACAAAATACTTCTTGAAGAAAAGGAAAAATGCTTGGTTTTAAAATAATTGATTTAGAAAGTTGTTTGATTTAGATGTAAATTGTACCTGTTAAGGAAGGAATATATCGGAGTTGTGAAAAAGCAAGAATACAATGAAATAGAAAGTACAAATATTAAGTACTTAAAAGGGGTTATTTGGAATGTTATAAATTTAGTGATTTTGATCCTATGCTTATTGGCAAGGTTTTATTTTTATGTTTCTTACTTATGTCTTGTTACGTTTGTGATGAAAACAGTATACATAAAGGAAAATTTTCTCAGATATATGCGCATCGTGAAATTAGCAAAAATAAATCCCTGCAGAAAAATTTTTCCCTTTTACAATTTAGTCATTTTGATAGATTTGTCAGGAGAATATATGATTTGTTTGAAATTCAAATAAATGTGTAAAATGAAAACTATTATCATCACTATTTTTTTCAGAATCTCTCTTATTGTTGTCATAATTAATTGATTGATAGATAATTAAGCACTTAAGTTTTTTCTCTCTTTTGTGGAAGGGTAAATACTGTGGAAGTACTTTTATTCGTGGACATGAATTTTCGTGGTTTTCATAAATATCACTATTTCGTGGGTACTTAAATTCGTGGTTTCAAATACCCTACATTGAAACTCTATGGAAAAAATGCATTTCGTTGGGAACTTAATTTCGTGGTTTAAGCGAACCACGAAATCAACGAAAATTGGAACCCCATGAACAATAGTACTTTCACAGTATTGCATGATAAAACACAGAGATATGCCCCAAAATTTCTCTTACTAGAAATATATTTATACTGCCTCATCCAACTGTTGATTTCTGAATTGAATCTTAAATATTTTTTGCAAAAATTATATATGTACTCTGAGGATGTGTTGAAAAAATGCCATATTCCCTATAATGTGAAAAAAAATACAAAATAAAAGTTGCATTTCCAAAGTTTTATGACAGTCAGTATTGAACATAAAAAAATGACAGTTATACTAAAATGGAGAAGAAATTGAATAACATAAACTTATCATGTCTCTCTAATTTCTATTGCTTTTGAAGACAATTTATTATAAGGTGACGAAGCTTGTATGTTTTATAAAATAATTGTTAAACTATTTTCCAATGTGCATTATAATTCAGGGGCAGATATAAATTGGAAGTTTTAAATTAAACAGGTTGTATGTGAGCTCTCGTATGTTGAAGGCTACATTTGTGTTATTTTGTAAGTTTTTATGGTTTTGGATTAAGACTATTTTCTTCAGTTTCCTATATTGGCTTAAAAGAGGCTATTTTTTCCACAAATTTAAAATTTTGCATCTATACAATCTATTTACTTTTATACAATCCAGTAAAATATAATCATTTAAGAGTTTTTGACAAAGAAAATATAATTTTACCCTTTTCAATAATGAAATTTTGCACCAAATTTCTGGCAAATATTCTTTCAAAGTTTATTTTTCAGTGCTTTTACTGTATTTGGAGATATTGGCTTATTATACCCAATTATTTAATAATGATAAAGGGAAAATATGTTTCATTTCTACAAATTATATTTTGTATTAATTTAGATCTCCCCTTGTCTGATATAACAAGTAAATTATCTGCTCCTGAAGTTGTCCTTTGTTGTTAATCTATTGATGTGATAATCACTAAATTAAAAACAGTAACAAATCATTATGGTTTTCTTAATTCTTATACATTTAGATATATTGAGAAAGTAATCAGGCATTTGATCTTTAGGCAAATTTTACAGCTCTGCAACCAATTTTTGCTCATCTGGCCTAAAAGGCCATATGAGGTTTTGTCATCACTTGGCATCCGTTGGTGCCCTTCGTCCATCATAAACTTTATTAAAATATCTTCTCCTCTGAAACCAACAGGCCAATTTAAATCCAAGTTGGTCTGAATCATTACCATTGTGTGTGGATTCAAAATTGTGTCTGAAGAGTCAGAACTTACAACATGGCTGCTGTTACTAAAAATAGAACATATGGGTAAATTGCTATTTTTGGCAAATTACTCAAAGACCATTACAGATATCAAAATTCTGACAAATGATCAGCATGGCAAGATCTACCTGCCATGCAATTTTGAAGAAAATCCAAAATCCAAGTTTTGGAGTTATTGCCCTTTTTCCTGCAAATTTTCAAAATTTTAATACTTTTTTATTTTTTATCAAAAAACTATAACAAATAGAGGTCAACTGTTCAACATTTCAAGATCTACCCATCTAGAAATTTTTAAGAAAATCGGAATAGGTATAGAGGAGTTATTGCCCTTTATTGGTCTTTTTTTGTATCTTTATGCATTTTGCCTTGTATTTTGAAAAAAGTTTTGAGATAGAAGGATTTAAAGCAGAAATGTTCAGTATATCAAGGACTACATTTTATCTTTATAATAGAAGTTGTAGACCTCATCCAAGATGGCTGCCAGTGCGAAACTTAGTTTAACATTGGACCCTATTGGAAAACACATTCAAAGATCTCATCTGAAACTACTTTTCCTATTTGAGCCAAACATGGTAACAATGGTCCTTTCATGGCCCACTTTTAAAAATGTGTCCAGAAAGTTCACATTAAATATTAGATGGCCGTCAACAGGAAGCATAGTTTAAATTGGACCTTAAGGGAAATGCATACAAAGACCATCTCCTCTCACACAGTGGGCCATATTACATCGAGATATATTATTACACTAGAAAATGACACCCTTTATCATTGAGGTTATTATCTATGCTAGCCTTGGACAAGGTGAGCTACAGGCTCTTTAGAGCCTCTAGTTTGTCTTGCCCACAACAAAGTCCCATAAAGTGAGACATATGCATACAAAGTATAAAGATCTATAAAGTCAGCAGCTTCAACATTCATTTAATTAAGTAAATATCAAGATACCTCTGATGAAGTATTATCTTTTTTAGTCCATTAGTAGAACGCTTTAAGTGCTTTTTATCAGACATGGAAGGGATGGTCTTGAACATACAACTAGGCACCAGGCTTATAGTTAAAGGCCTCATGGTGACATCATGATGATGGTATAACACCATTAATTCCGAAACCATTCCGGTACATAGGTGAATATAGTCCTTATTGGAGATGACATAGTTACAAAGAAGTGTTTACTGTTACAGAGTTAGGAAGTACCTATCCTCATGTTGTTCACTGTCTGGAACCAGATCTTTTATATTAATTAGTCCAAATAAACAGCAACTTCGGTATCAAGCTTAGTTAATATTTTCCATGAAAGTTTATAGAAAGATGTCTCTTCAAGTTTATACACACGTCCCTTAACAAATTTCTTCTTAGTGTGAAACATGTGATATTTAACATGGGAATCTATGAAAAACTGAATTAGCGGTGCTATACCGAACAACTAACACAACCATTGCTCCCCTTGCTGAATCATGCGAGGATTTTGTCTGATGTAAAACATTCTATATCCCATTATTTGTTCATGAAGTCATTTAACGCTTACCTCTATTTTTATGGTTCAACGACCTCTATTTTTATGGTTCAACGACCGCATAGGTTTTCTGATTAGTTTCTTATAAACTCGGCTTTGTCTTTTTTGCCTCATCGATTTTAGCTCTTGACAATTCCATTTGGTAATTTTGTTATTACCCCCCTCCATTAACTGTTGCTAGTAAGGAATGATACTAATATTTTGTATGTTGTTTGCTTCGAGTAGTAAAGTAAGTGAGAACCGAACCGTCAATCAAAAGAACGAACAATCCATGGACAATGGCAACATCGGATGTAAATGATCGTTTGACTGAGACCTTAATTGCATGGTATACTGGTCACTTTTGAAGTTTTTGATTCGACCAGGTTCCCAATACCTTCAAGTGATAAGACCTTAGATAATACATTTCTGGCTTCAGTTTCATTGTCAAGTGACCACGGCTAGTTTTTCTTATCAGATAGAAAAGTAAGTAGAAAGAAAATGATTAGTTTGACCGTTTCTACTGGGTAGTGCATAGCTCACTATTCTTTTTTGAGCTAACCCCACGAAGTGAGGCGAAGCGGGCTCATGTGATACCTCTAGCGTCTGCGTCCGGCTATGTAGAATGGTCCAAGTCCATCCTGCTTACTGATAAGCCAAACATCAACAATATTGGAATGCATTTTGGTATGCATGATGCATCTTAAGATGACAACTGCTATGCACACTTTGTTGGAGGCTGTCTTTGACCCACATTTTACGCATGAGCGACTTGGTAAGGCAGAATGATTAAAAGTCATTTCCTCTTACTCGCATGTATAACATCAAGCATATTAGTATGCAGAATGCATTTTTGGATTACAACTGCAAAGCATGCTTCGGATGTTGTCTGATCTTCAATCATGCTTACTGACCATATAGGTATGCATGATGCTTTTGGACAGCGTCATTATGTGCTTCGGATGCTGTCTGTGACCTACTTTTTATGGATGCATAAGCGAATCGAGTAGATTGCCTTGATAAATTTTAGTTTTGTCTTCGTAAGTGATGTTCGTGGTACCGATCTGTCCTTGTCCATGTTTGAATATTAAAGTAATTATAAAAGCATTTCAAAATTTAATCTAGGTACTGTTTGAGGATTAGAGAAGTAACATGTACCCCCGGCACGTACCAATCACAGTTTCACGGGAGTTCACACTGTGAATGCCCGGGTTTAGAATGTTGTGATTGTTAATTCAATGCTTTGTATCTGTCTAACGTTATTGTTTTCTTTGTCCTCATTTTGGTCATGCCTTTGGACTTGGAATTTTATAAGTACAACCCCTTTGTTCCGTCGGTATTCTACTGTTCTACTGTTGTTAGATATACTAATGGAAGTCAATTCCGGTCTATTGAAATGTCCATATTAACCATAGTGGTATACATGAAGTAATTAGAATGACAATTGCAATGTTTTACTTTGGATGCTATCTATGACCTATATTTCATGCACGAGCTACTTGGTTTGGTAGACTAGTTAAACAACGTTCCCGCTACCACATCAACATATACATAATGCAATTAGGATTACGCTTCGGATTCTGTCTTTGACTTACATTTTTTACGCATAGGTAAAATAATTAGAGTCCTTCCTCTTACTGATATGGCTCGCATCAACCATGTAAGTATACATGATGCATCTTTGGAGGATAGCTGCAGAGGATGATTCGACTGCTGTCTGTGACCTCCATTTTACGCATGAATGGTTTTAAGTCCATTTCTATTTTCTGGCAATATCCGAATCTGACAAAAATAATAAGAAACTAAAATGTTTTAGTACCAATCTATTTGTAAAACTTATCTGGCAATTACAGTACATATATATCCAATAGATAGACACAATGCTGCGCAACGAGGTGAGCTCTGTGTTTCATCCCCCCCCCTCTCACCACACACACACACACACTTTATACTATAAATATCTATAGACGTTCCCCCATTGCCCATTGTACTTCATCAATTTTTAGACTCCCGCAATTTTGAACGTCAAGTGTTGATGTGAGAGAAGACATTCCACTAAGGAACTAAGCAGGAATTTCGTACATGCTCAATCAACCTGATCAGAAAAAGTTACTTTTCATCTATGAAGTAATAATTTAAGGCCTTCGTGAGCCTTTTACTTTCTGAACCTTTGGATGTATACCAAACACCTGATTACCTTGCTCTTGTGGATCTTCTGAAAGGTTTATTATCGAAATATTCTTGTTCTCCAGATGATGCATCGACCTCAGGTTAATTAATGTCCTGTTAGCTATCACTTTCCTGAGCATGCTTTTCAACGTATTCTTCCTGTCTACGGCACAGAAAAGAAAAATGAAGAAACACACACATACAAAACTGAACAACACGGACCCAAATAAAAAGACATGGGTGGGATCAGGTGCACCGGTAGAGTACTTATAATACACCCGCCGTGTTGAACATGTCAACAGATCAAATCAAAACATTTGGAAATCCATATACCGAATAAGATTTGTTCTTTGTCTCTTAAATCTTCAATGGATAGAAGACTATAGAAGTAGATTTCTGTGTAATGCACGAATTCTTCCATTTCCATCCTCTGGTTTGACTTGTTAGACTGGGATGTCAAGATTGTGTTAAGAAACAACGACTAAGGGTACTTCTTATATATATTTATCAAATACCTTGTGTGATCTACCGTAGACAAGTATCCTGATTAAAAAACGATCTCGAGTTTTGACATGAGATCCTCTGACTTCGTTGTCATATTTCTACTTCTGTTTTGGTTTTTTGCAGAGGTTTTTCTTTAGACTGTCATATAAATTAATGGGAACTTGGTGTTTTCCTCTTTGAAGCCAAGAGGGATATAAATGGAAAGTCATCGGTTTACCCAAACAATTAAATGATATGGAGACTAGTTGGTAGACTCATGTCTTGAGCAGTCTAATTCATATCTGTTATTTAGTTATGTGAATGTTTGTCTCACATAGATGATATTTCTGTTCTTTCATTTCTTTGTATCGAAGGGCTCCTATAGATTCTGTAAATGCATTAACTCGTATGGTTTTTGCTATCTTCATAGTCAAGTATAGGTGCTATAACCAATATTTCCTTGTGCTGTTCATGTGTTTCGTGTTGCTTTGGTTCCCACTCTCATGTCTTCTTTGCTTGTCTTCGTCTTCAGTCGTTGTTCTGTTGTTGCTGACATAAGTTATGCTAGTGGTTTTGAGATTTTGCTACACTTACGTATAAATAAACAGTAATCACCCACGAAACATAAAAATCTTCTAATGCCTTTCGTGGTTGTTTGTCTTTTTTTGTTACTCCTTCGGGTTTGCTTTTATGTATTTCGATCCCCCTTCCGAAACGTTATGTCCTACATCCTTGACCTTTGATCACCTTTCGTATGAAAGAAAATTAACATTGCCCTGGTGTCAAGTTTAAAGTTTTCTTAATGATTCTTTTGAGAATCAATTCTGTTTTTGAGTTGTTCTTCATGGAATTTGTCAAAGACTATCATGTTGTCGATAAGTACTAAGATTTCTTCCACAAGATACGTAGCTGGACTATCAGTTTAGCCAAAGGCAAATCTGTTATATTTTCAATTCGATAGGGTCCAGGAGGACGTTGTTCTCTCTTTTTCTTTCTTCTCTTTAATGCCAACTTAATTGATAATAACCAGTTTTCATATCAAGTACTGAGAAAACATGCTTTCTGGCAGACAGTCTAGTACTTTTATGGTATACAATAACATTATCAACACTTGCAGAACGCACTAGTGGCGATATGTTGCAGTGTTAGCAGAACGTATTGCTGCCGATCTGTTGCAATGCTTTATAATTTGTTTCTCTTGGAGAAGGAGGGGCCCTAATTAAGGCAGCATGGCGTGGATAATGACGTGTTTTGTACAGAAATCTCTCTTCCCAATGTTCCTGTTCCAGATTCGTATTAATGTTTTCATTATCCCCTCGCCCAACGGAGTTGAAGGGGATATAGCATCTCGTCTGGCGGTCTGTCCGGGTGTTCGTCCGTTCGTCCCACCTCAGCTTAAAGTTTGCGTCAAGGTTCATATCTTGGAAACTATATGTGGCACATGAATCATCTTTGGTCAGTGGGTGCGTCTTTGAGAGTGGTGCTGCTTCAGATGATAATTTGGTCACCCTGACCTATATTTTACGCTTCAATGACTCATGTTATAGTTTGTGTTAAGGTTCAGAAAATACAGAAGTTTATGTTTTTGTAGTTTTAAACTACATGTGGCAAATTTATCATCGTTGGTCAGTGTATACGTCTTGGAGAGTGATGCTGCTTCTGATGCTGCTTCAGATGATAATTGGGCCACTCTGACCTACATTTTATGCTTCAGTGACTCAGGATATAGTTTGCATTAAGGTTCATATCTGAGAAACTACATGTGGTACATCAATCATCTTTGGTCAGTGGATGCATCTTGCCTCATGGAGAGTGTTGCAGCTCTTGAGAATTAATATTTTGAAACTTTAACTGAATTTTTGAATTTAATTACTACAGGTGAGGGGATTAGCTGTCGCTTCCGACTGCTCCCATCTTGTTATAGTTGTTCCGAGTAGTAAAGATAGGGATTAGTTATATTACCTGTCTAGTGTTACAATCTACAAAAATCATGCCCAAGTTGCACAATAAACAGTAAATTTTGTTATGCTGTACACGTGTTTCAAGGAGTACTTCCTCTCACCAGTAGCACCAGAATAAAATAATATGGAAAATCATAACCCAAAAATATAGTAAAAAAGAAGTACTCATTACAAAAAAAATATCGAAACAGGACGCCAAATCCGAAACACAGGACATCCACCGAGTACTATGCACGGAATTAAGCCTCAGTAAATTTCTATTAAACGCTTTTGGGGGTGGTAAAGGGGGTCCTCAACACGAAAGAACGTGCTTAAAAATTGCCGAAAACGAATCACGACTGATAAAAATGGCCAATCACGAAACATGGACAGTTGATGCTCGTAGTTCGGCAAAAACCTGATCCAATGTAAAGTTTTTTCACCTGAAAGCTCTTAAAATCAATGAAATCTATGAAATTTTGCTCTGTGATACTTTCCGATACTGTCACAATTCTAACTGTAATAAGTCCCGATTTTTTACAGAAAGGTGAACACTCACGAAGTATAAAATATCCAAAACGCATCACGAGCTCAAAATATGGACAAAAACGAGGCACGTGGAATAATGCCGACACGAAAACACGAGGAATAAAAAAACAAAACACGAAAACACGAATTTATAAAACGCCAAAATCGTTGCACGAAAATAACCCTTTACCACCCTCGCTTTTGAGAGATTCTTATATGCTAACTTCCCTTAAATTACACCGAACTTAGTGATTTCAAAGCAACTTATTTCCACAATAATAAATAGTAACTCGGCAGTCATCTTAAAAATATTCCGTGTACCTGAATTAAATATCTTATTTACTTTTATGCATAACGGAAATTTGTGGTACGGGTTACACATTTTAGACAAGTCGATAGAAAACTTCAAAAAATGCCTTGGAATATTTGAAGACTCTTTCTACTTCTATCTACGTCTATGTTGTAATGACCAACTTCACTATGTTGTAATGACCAACTTCACTGTGTTGTAATGACCAACTTCACTATGTTGACGGCTTGCCAAAGATGTTCTGTGTTGGATTGTATTTCCCTGATTCTGTCGAATGTTATACGGATTTTCCTTACTGGTCTCTCCCTTTGATCGATTCGGACTTATGTTGTCACTTTTATTTGTAATGAACAACTTTAACTGTCTGGAGATACTGTCATATCTCTGTTCATGCTATCTAAAATTAATTTTGAGAGTAAGGAAAAAAAACAGTGAATCCATACAATATTTGTGAAAGTGAAGTTAACTACATTTAAACATTATTTGTGCTTTTAATAATAAGATAAAACTATATGTACATTTTTAATTATCGAGTGACTGTATATATATTTTGAGTAATAAATAATAAAATACCGAAGTTACTGTGAATTTAATCTCTGCATATGGCCATTTCGACAACTTATGTCTCTTCAGTGAAGATCACATCAAAACATTTGGAAATCCATTATATACATCATAAATATGTATTAAAATTAAAACTAAAAGAGAACAAATATCCACTATCATCTAAATAGAAAACCAAACTCAGCTAAGGACAGAGCTATGCAAGATTTGGTTTTAAACTTATTTTATTCATTAAAGAAAAGGATCGGGCAACAGGCAAAGCCTATACAAGCCCTCTCCCATGCATTGCAAAAGGGAAATACTCCTTAGTTTTGAACAAATTTTCTTGAATTTAGATACTGCGAGGTTCCAAATAAAATCGGTTTTCAGGCTAGTTTGTCGGTGAATACCCTCGGAGACTCACAGTCCACCAGCAGAAACATCGGTCCAGTGGTATTAAATAATCGAAAATGCTGAAGCTATTGTGAATTTGAATTCTGAATTATAATATGACCATTTCGAACGTTTGTCTCTTCAGTGCAGATCATATCAAAACATCTGGAAATCAATAAATCGAAATATGTGATGAGGATAACAAAATTACAGAACAGAATTATCAAGAGCCAAAATCCGAAGGGCAAAGGGACAAAACAGGCATAAAACTGTACTGGTCAATCGCAATGGTCCTGATTTTGGTATAGGCATTTCATCTTGTATAATAAAATCTATCGTGTGTCTGATTTTCTATCAGCTAGGTGTCCCCAATTGTTCAACTTACTTGATTCACTAGAGGTGTTATTATATGTTCGTTACAAACCTACCTGTTTGCCTCTGTACCATTTAATTTTTTTATATCTTCACTTAACTATGGGTTACATACAGAGTAGGCATATTCTAGTGATGGTCTGATCAGTGATTTATATGCCTGCTCTTGTACCTTGGTGCAGCTGGTGTCAACGTTACGTTTACGAAAGCTTAGAGTGTTTGTAGCTGTGTTGCAAATGTAGGTAATATATGGTTTTGCCATTTCAAGTCTGATTGAATTGTAATACCAAGGTGTCTAGCTTTGTGTACATGTTCGAGTGAATGTCCATGTAAGGTGTAAGTATTCTAAATGAATTTTAAATCGTTCAAATTGACAGGACATTAAATTTTTGTGGGTGAAATGCCATCCTCCAATTGTTCTCCTATAACCCTTACTTGTCTAGGTCGTTCTGTCATAGGCTTTATGATTCGAGTTTGATGTACTGCAAGATAAACGATGATATCATCAGCAAAAGGACGTATATATATCTACTGGTATTTCGTTAATATAGAATTTGTGGCACTCCTGATTGGACATCAACATAGTCGGATGAAGCACCTTTGTGGGAGTTTTTTTTTTTAAGAAAACTATGTATCCATTTAAATGCCATATTGAGTTTCAGGATGAGTAGGTTGTGGCTGGCCTTACCAAAAGCTTTGCTAAAGTCCATGTCAGATACATCTGTTTGGGGATAGTTTTCGGGGTTTTTATAATGTCATCTGTACATTCAATTAATTGAGTTTCACAAGACCGTTTTTGACTGAAACTGTACAGAAGAGAATTTTCGTTTTCATCTGCATGAGTCATTATTGGACTGATTACACTCTGTTCTAAGTCCTCGCAACAAACGAAAGTTCGTGAAAAAATACCTCATTTATTGATATTAACAATAAATTATAAATATGTGTAGTTCATTGGTTAATATTTATAAACTGAATTACAAATATCCATAAATCATTTATTAATATTAACAATTCATTTATTTTTATTCATAATTCTATTGTAAATATTAATAATTCGACGAATTATGAGTATTTACAATTCACTTATTAATATTTAAAAATGAATTATAAGTATAAACAGTTGAGTTATAAATATTAATAAATCAATTATAAATAAATTATTAATATTAACAATTCAATTATAATATTAATAAATCAATTTCGAATTATAGATTTATTAATATTTATAATTCTTGCTTATTTCTTAATATCAATAATTCTTTTTATAAATATTTATAATTCATTTATTAATATTAATAAATCATTTATAAATATTCAATTTATTAATATCAACAATTCATTTACTAATATTAACAATTAACAAATCTGGGTATACCCGTCCGCTTTTGCTTGCCATAATATTGCTATTTTATAGAAATCTATCTATCAATCTATCTGCAGACCTGTTTTCCCCATTTCATTCCGTCCACGTTTTCTGGTACGGAAAATTATGCCACAACGGACACGGGTACAGATTTCACATTTTTAATTTTTTTACGGCGCTTAGGTCGGGGTATGCCGGTGTATTTTATCTTTAGTGCGGTTATGTCTTCGCAAAATATAGACTATATGATGCTCCAGCCTTAATGCAGTTATTAATCAAACCATTTTATTACTCCATTAACAGTCGCATGTCTACAGACATTAGTAATTATATAGAACCTTTATGTAGAAATATTTGTTATCAGCTTCATAGTAAGAGATACCAGCTGCTTAATATGTATAATAACTAGATGNGGGGGGGGGGGGGCGGAGGGGGTCTGATCCCGGAATCCCGACTTTATTTTTTCTAAATCCCGAAATCCCGAACTACAAAGAAACTTAAAGACTGATGAAATCCCGATTCCCGGTGAATAAATTTCCCGAAATCCCGGGCTTAAATCATAAAAATCCCGAAATCCCGGGGTTAAAAACATCCAATCTCGACATCCCGAAAAAGGGCCGGCCCCCCCTCATTAGTAATTATATAGAACCTTTATGTAGAAATATTTGTTATCAGCTTCATAGTAAGAGATACCAGCTGCTTAATATGTATAATAACTAGATGCTTCCAGCTTCTATTAACCTATTATTTAAATCATGTTCAGTGAGGCCCAACATCAATGTACTGATATTTTAAATTTTAGCCGTACATATATTATTAGTTCAGCATTTTTGAGAACTTTTAGTGTCATTAAGAGTGACTGACTTTTATCTTGTAAATACCGAGCTGAAGGAATTGTACAGTGTAAATAATTCACGTTTTAATGCATGATGTAAATTCATTGTTTTTACTGATGGAGTGGATGAGGATATATTGTTGAGTTTGGAGGTGTGCCTTGATAGGCAGAAGATATTTTTATACAGATACATATTGGTCACATGACCTGAAAATGGTAGACGCAAATTAGATGCAACAAAGTAAAACTAACAGAACCACTACAACCAGAAAAAGTACATTTACCAGTAGAATATAAAGAACATGCATTTTTATGTCATTATAAGATTGATTTGTACAGCAATCGTTATTCACTACTTCACTCAGAAACATAAAAATTTTAAACACAGAGATAGAAACTTGTTATTTTTTGGTTGTAGATTTCACATGAGTACAGACAAAACTACAAAACATGATACAATTTTAATGCTGGCACTGCATAGATATGTAATTTTTTTCATTCAGGTTTAAAAAATATTTTGTTTTTGCTGGGTGTTTGCAAAAGCATAAAAAAAACAGGGACAGATAAACAGTTCGATACGACCCCCTATGTCATACAGGTAAGTTAGGCATTTAAATCATCATTGACAGAGGTAATAACAATAATCTCAGGAATATTTTTTTAAAATCTTGCAAGATAGTTTGTTTTGAATGTCGCGAGAAATGGGGAAAAAATGCACCACCTTTGTCGGGTAAGTTTTTTCTGTATTTTCTTGAAAAAGTTATTTAATTTTTGCATAGATATGTAGTGCCAGTCTTAACTCATCGATATTTATTCTTAGCTTTGCTCTGCTCATGTGTAGAATCATATCCACATTGTAGCCATTTTGTTGCATTTGTTAGATGAACCTTTACTCTTTCCCAAAAAAGCTTACCAGACCTTTGACAATTCCTTATTGATGTCTAGTATGTAAAAGTTAAAATATGCTTCAGAGTTATTAATTTAATTAATGTGCTTCGTAAGAAAAGGGGTGGTCAAGATGCCTGAGTGCACATATTTA
>MJUU01009189.1:20199-34481 GCA_002080025.1 Modiolus philippinarum
GACAAGGACAAGCCAATGACCAACATATTCCTGACTTGGGACAGGCGCAAAAATTGCGGTGGGGTTAAACTCGTTTTCTTGGATCCAAACCCTCCTTAGTACTGTTTGAATATTTGTTACAGATCTGACAAGTCTCATGCTTTCCAAGCCCAAATCACCCTCTCACACTAATCACTTTCAATCTCACGCTTTTTAAATTTTCCAGGAAAAATATATTTCGAATAGAAAAACGACCTTTCTTGATAAGAAATACCAGTTGTTTTGTATAATTTCTCTTACAAATTTTTCAATTGAGGCAGACGTGGGGTAATTGAAAAATGTAATTGTAATTGACTGTAATTAATTACATTTTCTGATGTAACTGAATGTAATGTGTAATTGACAGAAAATTCAATTACATGTAATTTAATTACAGGGCTGAAAAACCATGTAATTACAATTACCTTTTCAATTACTTTTCAATTACTTGTGAACAAGTTTGATTTACATGTATTTTGAAATTTCTTTGTATAAATTCAAAAACTTTTATTTAAGTTAACAACTTAAGGCAAAAGATAGAATAGAAAAGATGTTCTCAATGCTTTTGTAATATTTCTACTTAAAATAATAGTAATATATGTATTTACAAATGACAATGTTAATTTACTCAATTTAAGGACTATCCTATATTTGGATGTATAGTCAAAAATTGAAATTTAAAACACATGCTACATATACATCAGAAAAGAGGCCAATTTTGTTCATCAAACACTTTTTGTGTGTTTTGTAGGATTGGGTAGTCATGTTTTTAAGAATATATTTTCCACTTAAATTCCACAAAATCAATACATACATCAACGATTATATCAATGACATCCAACTTTGTTACTCATATGAGGGTTTAATAAATAGTTAGATCAATATAAGTGATGATCTGAAGGTGTTGAGAACCTGAAGATTTGAATTTCAATACATTGGAAATATTTTGCAGGTACACCACTTATTTTATTTCATATTTTTTACCAATAGTTATTTAATGCAAGAGTTGGTTTCACACAATTTATTGTCTTAAACCCATGTGACAATTTGAATTTATTTACCAAATGTACTAGTATTTGTTTCTTTTTTTTTGTATAAAAATAGCATTTTGATGCATATTCATTACCATCTTCATGCTCCTAATCATACTTATTTGCAGTAATTAAATTTTACCTATCAAAACAAAATGTCACAAATTAAAGGTTTTAATTGATTTAAAAACCAAATACCGTAATACATTTTAATACTAAGATAAAACAACATGTCAAATTATGTTAATTTTTCTTTCTTTTTTGAATAATAAAATGGATGAATATATATAATAGTTTAGTTTTATGCCCCGCCCACGAATGTGGAAGGGGCATATAGTGTTAGCCTTGTCCGTCCTTCCGTCCATTCGTCCGGTTAAGTTTTGCATTAAGGTACATTTCTCAGAACTGTAAGAGGTAGAACAATAATAGTAGGCCAGTAAGTAGATATTTGATAGTACTACAGAGTTCACTAGGTAGTTTGACTCTTTGACCTACATTTCATGCTTGAGTGACTCTGGTTAAGTTTTGTGTTAAAGTCCATTTCTCAACAACTACACATTATAGGACAATGATGCTTCAGTTAATTAATTGCCTTG
Organism: Modiolus philippinarum; assembly: GCA_002080025.1. NCBI lineage: Eukaryota > Metazoa > Mollusca > Bivalvia > Mytilida > Modiolidae > Modiolus > Modiolus philippinarum. Next base: position 21,845 of record MJUU01009189.1, read on the forward strand.
ATGAGTACTACCCAAATCATTGACAATTAGGTGGCTTTGACCTACAATTTACGCTTCAGTGACTTTGGTTAAGTTTTGTGTTAAAGTCCATTTCTCAACAACTTCACATTATAGGACAATGATGTTTCATCTAATTAATTGCCTTGATGAGTAATATCCAAATCATTGAAAATTAGGTGGCTTTGACCTACATTTTACGCTTCAGTGACTTTGATAGTACTACAGAGTTCACTAGGTAGTTTGACTCTTTGACCTACATTTCATGCTTGAGTGACTCTGGTTAAGTTTTGCGCTTAAGTCCATTTCTCAACAACTACACATTATAAGACAATGATGTTTCATCAAATTAAATGCCTTGATGAGTTCTATCCAAATCATTGAAAATTAGGTGGCTTTAACCTACATTTTACGCTTCAGTGACTTTGGTTAAGTTTTGCGTTAAAGTCCATTTCTCAACTTCTATCAGTGATGAAAGTTTTCCGCGGATCCGTGGATTTCCGCTTTTTTGCTTTCAAGCTGCTCCATTTTATTTGTTTCATTTACTATATACCTACTTCCAGTGTAGTGGATTTCCGCTTTTTTCTATCAATCACAGTTTCATCTCTGCCCATTTCACCAACAATAGGGTGACCATGACCTACATTTTATGGTTGAATGACTTTGGTTAAATTTTTGATTTCATCACAATTCAGTGACAGGGAACTAATTTTATGAATGATTGACTTGAGTTAATATGTTGCAATAAATTTATTGGCAGGGCATCCGTGTCTTACAGACACATTCTCTAGTTTGAAAAATATCTGATTAATATGAAAAGTGTATTAACATTATGTGAAATTTGATATCTTAAATTTTGAAAAAAAAAAAAATTGGTATCTGCTCAAAACCATAGAAATCACATATGAGTTAGAATGTTATGTTTTTTTCTTTTACCAAACATAGAAAACTGTTAATTTTTTGTAGCTAAATCATCAAGAAATACATAAATACTTAATGATGAAAATGAAAACCAACAAAAAATAACATCAATGTTTTTTCATGAACATTAACTAAACAATTTTTTAGTTGGGACCATAGAAAAGGTTAACTGACAGATGCAGTCATTTGATTATTACCATGGTCTATAGTTTAAACCCTAAATTTTGAAAAGTTGATGGAAATATAAGTGAGCAGACCCAAAATATCTGTTTTCCTGTAGATTTTTTCATCAAATTGCTTGTAGAAAATTGTGCTTGGGTTTCGCCCTTTAAAATTTGTATCATTCATATCATATGAAGTGCCACATTGAAATGTAATTTGTAATTTAATTAATTACTTTCCTAAAGTAATTGTAATTTAATTAATTACAACAAAGAAAATGCTGTAATTGTAATTTAATTGAGGAAATTAAATTTGGAATGTAATTGTAATTTAATTAATTACATTTCAAAGTAATTGACCCCAGGTCTGATTTGAGGTCACGGATATAAAGCAAATTTCATTTTCTATTCTTTTTATGACCAAAATTTTGTCACGAATTCTTTGCAGGGCAAACCCCCCCGTTCCCCTGTCTCACTCTGGGAACCCAAACCCCCTTGACAGCTCTGTTATCATCACTTGTATCAACATGAAATTATCAATTTACAAACTGAAATTGACCAAACAAAACAACCAATAAATAATATTTATACACACATGTTGACCATACTGAGGTGGTGTATGAATATGTACATGTAGAAATGACTATCTAAATATGAATAAATCTCTTCAAAACAATATTAAAAATACCCCTCTGAAATTATGTGCATTCAATTATTGATCTAGAGTGAAAAAAACTGAAGAAATATTGGGGATAGTTTTCGGGGTTTTTATAATGTCATCTGTACATTCAATTAATTGAGTTTCACAAGACCGTTTTTGACTGAAACTGTACAGAAGAGAATTTTCGTTTTCATCTGCATGAGTCATAATNCCAATAAATAATATTTATACACACATGTTGACCATACTGAGGAAGAGGTGGTGTATGAATATGTACATGTAGAAATGACTATCTAAATATGAATAAATCTCTTCAAAACAATATTAAAAATACCTCTCTGAAATTATGTGCATTCAATTATTGATCTAGAGTGAAAAAAACTGAAGAAATGTTACCATATACAAAATTTTTTCTACAGCAGATCCATCAGGAGGTTTAGCCGAAATGTAAACTATTTAATGAATGCATAATGTAGATAGGGGCAGTGATCCAAATAGTAAAAATGTGTAGCTTTTTAGCTGTTGTTTAGGAATTTTTTTATACGACCGCAAAAATTTTGCGGTCGTATTATGGTATGGCGCTGGCGTCGGCGTTGGCGTCGGCGTAGGCGTCTGTAGACAGCATAACTTTAGTTCTAGTGAACGGATTGTTATCAAATTTTAGTATGATGTTTGTTGGCACAAGCTTAAGCCCGGGTTTTAATTTCGNAAAATGAATTATAAGTATAAACAGTTGAGTTATAAATATTAATAAATCAATTATAAATAAATTATTAATATTAACAATTCAATTATAATATTAATAAATCAATTTCGAATTATAGATTTATTAATATTTATAATTCTTGCTTATTTCTTAATATTAATAATTCTTTTTATAAATATTTATAATTCATTTATTGATATTAATAAATCATTTATAAATATTCAATTTATTAATATCAACAATTCATTTATTAATATTAACAATTAACAAATTGTACCCGTCCGCTTTTGCTTGCCATAATATTGATATTTTATAGAAATCTATCTATCAATCTATCTGCAGACCTGTTTTCCCCATTTCATTCCGTCCACGTTTTCTGGTACAGAAAATTATGCCACAACGGACACGGGTACAGATTTCACATTTTTTATTTTTTTACGGCGCTTAGGTCGGGGTATGCCGGTGTATTTTATCTTTATCATATTGGTCACATGACCTGAAAATGGTAGACGCAAATTAGATGCAACAAAGTAAAACTAACAGAACCACTACAACAAGAAAAAGTACATTTACCAGTAGAATATAAAGAACATGCATTTTTATGTCATTATAAGATTGATTTGTACAGCAATCGTTATTCACTACTTCACTCAGAAACATAAAAATTTTAAACACAGAGATAGAAACTTGTTAAACAAATTCCCCCATTTTTTGGTTGTAGATTTCACATGAGTACAGACAAAACTACAAAACATGATACAATTTTAATGCTGGCACTGCATAGATATGTAATTTTTTCATTCAGGTTTAAAAAATATTTTGTTTTTGCTGGGTGTTTGCAAAAGCATAAAAAAAAACAGGGACAGATAAACAGTTCGAGACGACCCCCTATGTCATACAGGTAAGTTAGGCATTTAAATCATCATTGACAGAGGTAATAACAATAATCTTAGGAATATTTTTTAAAAATCTTGCAAGATAGTTTATTTTGAATGTCGCGAGAAATGGGGAAAAAATGCACCACCTTTGTCAGGTATTTCTGTATTTTCTTGAAAAAGTTATTTAATTTTTGCATAGATATGTAGTGCCAGCCTTAACTCATCGATATTTATTCTTAGCTTTGCTCTGCTCACGTGTAGAATCATATCCACATTGTAGCCATTTTGTTGCATTTGTTAGATGAACCTTTACTCTTTCCAAAAAAGCTTACCAGACCTTTGACAATTCCTTATTGATGTCTAGTATGTAAAAGTTAAAATATGCTTCAGAGTTATTAATTTAATTAATGTGGTTCGTAAGAAAAGGGGTGGTCAAGATGCCTGAGTGCACATATTTATTTTTGTATATTCCCCCAAAACATTATGCTAAACAACATTATAATAATTAAATTTTTATCAATTAACATTCCTTATGAAAAAGAAAGGAAATGGGGTAAATGTCAAGGAGACAACATCCCATATCCAGGTTAAAACGACCCAAAACAAAACATCTAGGGGTCACCATATGGTCTTCAACACAGTGAGGAACCTCACACCATATAGTAAGCCCTAAATGGCCCCGAAAAGGTAAAAAAGTGAACAAATCAATGGAAACAAACCACATCCAATGACCCAAATATCAAGAAACTAAAATTTTATAAGAAGACAAGGACAAGCCAATGACCAACATATTCCTGACTTGGCACAGGCGCAAAAATTGCGGTGGGGTTAAACTCGTTTTCTTGGATCCAAACCCTCCTTAGTACTGTTTGAATATTTATTACAGATCTGACAAGTCTCATGCTTTCCAACCCCAAATCACCCTCTCACACTAATCACTTTCAATCTCACGCTTTTTAAATTTTCCAGGAAAAATATATTTCGAATAGAAAAACGACCTTTCTTGATAAGAAATACCAGTTGTTTTGTATAATTTCTCATACAAATTTTTCAATTGAGGTAGACGTGGGGTAATTGAAAAATGTAATTGTAATTGACTGTAATTAATTACATTTTCTGATGTAACATGGTAACTGAATGTAATGTGTAATTGACAGAAAATTCAATTACATGTAATTTAATTATAGGGCTGAAAAACCATGTAATTACAATTACTTTTTCAATTACTTTTCAATTACTTGTTAACAAGTTTGATTTACATGTATTTTGAAATTTCTTTGTATAAATTCAAAAACTTTTATTTAAGTTAACATCTTAAGGCAAAAGATCAAATAGAAAGAATGTTCTCAATACTTTTGTAATATTTCTACTTACATTATCACTTATTTTAGAATAATAGTAATATATGTATTTACAAATGACAATGTTAATTTACTCAATTTAAGGACTATCCTATATTTGGATGTATAGTCAAAAATTTAAATTTAAAACACATGCTACATATACATCAGAAAAGGGGCCAATTTTGTTCATCAAACACTTTTTGTGTGTTTTGTAGGATTGGGTAGTCATGTTTTTAAGAATATATTTTCCACTTAAATTCCACAAAATCAATACATACATCAACGATTATATCAATGACATCCAACTTTGTTACTCAAATGAGGGTTTAATAAATAGATCAATATAAGTGATGATCTGAAGGTGTTGAGAACCTGAAGATTTGAATTTCAATACATTGGAAATATTTTGCAGGTACACCACTTATTTTATTTCATATTTTTTACCAATAGTTATTTAATGCATGAGTTGGTTTCACACAATTTATTGTCTTAAACCCATGTGACAATTTGAATTTATTTACCAAATGTACTGGTATTTGTTTCTTTTTTTTTGTATAAAAATAGCATTTTGATGCATATTCATTACCATGTTCATGCTCCTAAACATCAAACATTTTTCAAATTATATATGTTACTATTCCACATATACACAGTCTAAGTTTCAAGAGAAACATTATTTAATTCAGTAATTAACATTTCCTGTCCTCAAAGGTAAATAACTGCACATATTTAGAGTGTAAAGGCTGTAATCATACTAATTTGCAGCAATTAAATTTTACCTATCAAAACAAAATGTCACAAATTAAAGGTTTTAATTGATTTAAAAACCAAATACTGTTATACATTTTAATACTAAGATAAAACAACATGTCAAATTATGTTAATTTTTCTTTCTTTTTTGAATAATAAAATGGATGAATATGTATAGTGTTTCCCACAGAAGCTTATAGAGGCAGGTAGAAAGTGACACTGTGAAAGGGCAGAAGGGGGCATTTTATTGGAGGGCAACTTATCAGTAGGCGGTGCAATAAAAATGTACATCTGGCAGCATGATATCATTGTTCATACACATTATTGATGATTTACTTTCATTAAAGAGACCATTTACATTGTTTTAATATATTTGAATTGTTAAAATGTTTATACAACATATTTTCAGCTTATTTTTTTACTGTTTTCGAAACAGTAATTTGCAATCGGCTTGAAGCCATGTTGCTTTGTTTACATGACTTCCGGGAACTACAAAATATACGCTCGTATAAACTCTAGAATTTAGCGCCTGATATCACTACGAGTAAAGAAAGATACCTGATGTTTACTGATCACAAAAAGGCAATATATTGCTAAAAATACCTGTCAACCTTGACAATTCATGTGTGATTTTAAGCGATTTTATGGTCGTGAAACGAAATTAGAGGAAAAACGAAATTTTATGCTGAAAAAATGTTTTGTTTACATTTTTGCATGTATGTAATGGATTAAAATCACGTGTCAATCAATAGCCAATCAAAATCGGGATTACATCTATCATGCGGTATCCACGTGGTTTGACAGCTGAGCCTGTGATGATATTTAACTTTTAAGATTGAGAGACGTTATCAGAGTTATATCCAGCAATCGTAGTCACTCATATCGTTATGATTAACCAGTCCATCGGTCGGGAATATTGAAATTACGGTCCTTTGACGACAAACTTCTATATTTGGGAGCTATACCACCCAGTGACGTAATCAAAGAATTCCGGGATATATTCCTTAGCCTATGGAAAGTCCAGAGAATTCCGAAGTTTACTTTCGTTTTATTGTCATTGAACTTGACAATTTTGTGCACTTCTCAACAAAAAGATTGTCCCCCAAATTGAACGGAAGGTAATCGAATTGGGCTCATGACAGTTCTTTGAAAAGATAAACATCTTTGGAAGTAAACCAGACCAAGTTTTATTTTATGAGGAAAATAACAAAATAAACATGGGTTGAAGCGAGCAGGTGTGGGAGCGATGTCTGCATAGTTATTAAAATTTTCTTATTAGTAACAAGGCCCTGTGGTTGAACTCGGCTAACAAACATGCTGGTACTGCTATTCACGAAAGGGGTTACACACAAAAAGGTAATAATTTAAATCACTCGAGTTACTGAATCTGTTGGAGAAAAAACATATTTAGAAATTGTAATGCTTCATTTTTTTNGCTGTCGTTTCCGACAACATCTAGTTTTTATTTTCATTAGTTTGTGTCCAGTTAATTAATGTGTCAAGGTCCTTATTGTGTCCAGCAAATTACTGTGTCCACATTAATTTTAGTTTACACTTGTTCAAATTTCAGTGGTCGACATGCTGCGGTCGTATCATGCTGCGCTCGGCGTAGCCCTTTATTTACCAATAGTTATTTAATGCAAGAGTTGGTTTCACACAATTTATTGTCTTAAACCCATGTGACAATTTGAATTTATTTACCAAATGTACTGGTATTTGTTTCTTTTTTTTTTGTATAAAAATAGCATTTTGATGCATATTCATTACCATGTTCATGCTCCAAAACATCAAACATTTTTCAAATATATATATATTACTATTCCACATATACACAGTCTAAGTTTCAAGAGAAACATTATTTAATTCAGTAATTAACATTTCCTGTCCTCAAAGGTAAATAACTGCACATATTTAGAGTGTAAAGGCTGTAATCATACTAATTTGCAGCAATTAAATTTTACCTATCAAAACAAAATGTCACAAATTAAAGGTTTTAATTGATTTAAAAACCAAATACCATAATACATTTTAATACTAAGATAAAACAACATGTCAAATTATGTTAATTTTTCTTTCTTTTTTGAATAATAAAATGGATGAATATATATAGTGTTTCCCACAGAAGCTTTATAGAGGCAGGTAGAAAGTGACACTGTGAAAGGGCAGAAGGGGGCGTTTTATTGGAGGGCAACTTATCAGTAGGCAGTGCAATAAAAATGTACATCTGGCAGCATGATATCATTGTTCATACACATTATTGATGATTTACTTTCATTAAAGAGACCATTTACATTGTTTTAATATATTTGAATTGTTAAAATGTTTATACAACATATTTTCAGCTTATTTTTTTACTATTTTCGAAACAGCAATTTGCAATCGGCTTGAAGCCATGTTGCTTTGTTTACATGACTTCCGGGAACTACAAAATATGCGCTCTTATAAACTCTAGAATTTAGCGCCTGATATCACTACGAGTAAAGAAAGATACCTGATGTTTACTGATCACAAAAAGGCAAAATACCTGTCAACCTTGACAAATCATGTGTGATTTTAAGCGATTTTACGGTCGTGAAACGAAATTAGAGGAAAAACGAAATTTGCAAGAAATTTTATGCTGAAAAAATGTTTTGTTTACATTTTTGCGTGTATGTAACGGATTAAAATCACATGTCAATCAATAGCCAATCAAAATCGGGATTACATCTATCATGCGGTATCCACGTGGTTTGACAGCTGAGCCTGTGATGATATTTAACTTTTAAGATTGAGAGACGTTATCAGAGTTATATCCAGCAATCCTAAGTCACTCATATCGTTATGATTAACCAGTCCATCGGTCGGGAATATTGAAATTACGGTCCTTTGACGACAAACTTCTATATTTGGGATCTATACCACCCAGTGACGTAATCAAAGAATTCCGGGATATATTCCTTAGCCTATGGAAAGTCCAGAAAATTCCGAAGTTTACTTTCGTTTTATTGTCAATGAACTTGACAATTTTGTGCACTTCTCAACAAAAAGATTGTCCCCCCCAATTGAACGGAAGGTAATCGAATTGGGCTCATGACAGTTCTTTGAAAAGATAAACATCTATGGAAGTAAACCAGACCAAGTTTTATTTTATGAGGAAAATAACAAAATAAACATGGGTTGAAGCGAGCAGGTGTGGGAGCGATGTCTGCATAGTTATTAAAATTTTCTTATTAGTAACAAGGCCCTGTGGTTGAACTCGGCTAACAAACATGCTGGTACTGCTATTCACGAAAGGGGTTACACACAAAAAGGTAATAATTTAAACCACTCGAGTTACTGAATCTGTTGGAGAAAAAACATATTTAGAAATTGTAATGCTTCATTTTTTTAATGAAATGCAATGAAAGGAGACAATTTTTATATGTGCATCAAACAAATAATACAGTAAAGTCAAGCCTTCTGAAATGATGTTCCAAATACTTGTGTTTGATCATCTTATACTTTTAATTTTGATGGCTGTCTGGTCATCATCGCAACACAGAAACACAGGAGTCTAAAATCTCAGCAATAAAGTGGTTATGTTACATAAAATGTCCTGAAACCCCACACTGAGCTACATTGTGAAGCTATGGCCCTCAGTTTTCATCGATGTGTTTCCTTAAGAGAGGCAACAATTGTACATGTTGTAAGTCATGTTGTGTTCATTGGATATGAAAAAGAAAGGAAATGGGGTAAATGTCAAGGAGACAACATCCCATATCCAGGTTAAAACGACCCAAAACAAAGCATCTAGGGGTCACTGTACGGGCTTCAACACAGTGAGGAACCTCACACCATATAGCAAGCCCTCAATGGCTCCAAAAGGGTAAAAAGTGGATAAATCAATGGAACCAAACCACATCCAATAACCCAAATATCAAGACACGGACAAGTCAATCACCAACATATTCCTGACTTGGGACAGGCGCAAAAATATTTATTATAGAAGATAGAACAGTTTTTCATTCCAAATGAAATAACAGAAAAAGAAATGAAATGCAAGTGAGAAAAGAAATGAAATGCAAGTGAGAAAATCTAAAGACTTGCATATCAATACCAGACTCGGAAACAATGACATAAACATAACTGTAGATCTTTGTTTCTGCAAAAAAAAAAAACCATACAAACAAACAAAAACAACAACTTTCTGTTGATTTTTTTACTGCCCCTACTCTAGTTGCAAACACTGTGTATAGTATAAAGCTGTAAATGTCTTGCTTGCGTGCAATCATAAAGCTAGAAAACAGTAATACTGCGTTTTGACGCTTTGATTTAAATATGCTTTCAAAAGGCAGAAGGGTAAAACTTTGGTTGTCAGAAGGGCAGAAGGGGAAACACAAAAGGGGCAGGTTTTTTTACCCATCTAAAAAAGGCTAGGGGAATCCCTAATATATAATAGTTTAGTTTTATGCCCCGCCCACGAATGTGGAAGGGGCATATAGTGTTGCCCTTGTCCGTCCTTCCGTCCGTTCGTCCGGTTAAGTTTTGCATTAAGGTACATTTCCCAGAACTGTAAGAGGTAGAACAATAATAGTAGGCCAGTAGGTAGATATTTGATAGTACTACAGAGTTCACTAGGTAGTTTGACTCTTTGACCTACATTTCATGCTTGAGTGACTCTGGTTAAGTTTTGTGTTAAAGTCCATTTCTCAACAACTACACATTATAGGACAATGATGCTTCATTTAATTAATTGCCTTGATGAGTACTACCCAAATTATTGACAATTAGGTGGCTTTGACCTACAATTTATGCTTCAGTGACTTTGGTTAAGTTTTGTGTTAAAGTCCATTTCTCAACAACTACACATTATAGGACAATGATGTTTCATTTAATTAATTGCCTTGATGAGTAATATCCAAATCATTGAAAATTAGGTGGCTTTGACCTACATTTTACGCTTCAGTGACTTTGGTTAAGTTTTTCGCTTAAGTCCATTTCTCAACAACTACACATTATAAGACAATGATGTTTCATCAAATTAATTGCCTTGATGAGTTCTATCCAAATCATTGAAAATTAGGTGGCTTTAACCTACATTTTACGCTTCAGTGACTCTGGTTAAGTTTTGCGTTAAAGTCCATTTCTCAACTTCTATCAGTGATGAAAGTTTTCCGCGGATCTGTGGATTTCCGCTTTTTTGCTTTCAAGCTGCTCCATTTTATTTGTTTCATTTACTATATACCTACTTCCAGTGTAGTGGATTTCCGCTTTTTTCTATCAATCACAGTTTCATCTCTGTTCTATGTATTATAATCATAATATCTCACTGTAACATTCAGCTAAAAGAGATCTGCCCATTTCACCAACAATTGGGTGACCATGACCTACATTTTATGGTTGAATGACTTTGGTTAAATTTTTGATTTCATCACAATTCAGTGACAGGGAACTAATTTTATGAATGATTGACTTGAGTTAATCTGTTGCAATAAATTTATTGGCAGGGCATCCGTGTCTTACAGACACATTCTCTAGTTTGAAAAATATCTGATTAATATGAAAAGTGTATTAACAACATTATGTGAAATTTGATATCTTAAATTTTGAAAAAAAAATTGGTATCTGCTCAAAACCATAGAAATCACATATGAGTTAGAATGTTACGTTTTTTTTTTCTTTTACCAAACATAGAAAACTGTTAATTTTTTGTAGCTAAATCATCAAGAAATACATAAATACTTAATGATGAAAACCAACAAAAAATAACATCAATGTTTTTTCATGAACATTAACTAAACAATTTTTCAGTTGGGACCATAGAAAAGGTTAACTGACAGATGCAGTCATTTGATTATTACCATGGTCTATAGTTTAAACCCTAAATTTTGAAAAGTTGATGGAAATATAAGTGAGCAGACCCAAAATATCTGTTTTCCTGTAGATTTTTTCATCAAAATTGCTTGTAGAAAATTGTGCTTGGGTTTCGCCCTTTCAAATTTGTATCATTCATATCATATGAAGTGCCACATTGAAATGTAATTTGTAATTTAATTAATTACTTTCCTAAAGAAATTGTAATTTAATTAATTACAACAAAGAAAATGCTGTAATTGTAATTAATTGAGGAAATTAAATTTGGAATGTAATTGTAATTTTATTAATTACATTTCAAAGTAATTGACCCCAGGTCTGATTTGAGGTCACGGATATAAAGCAAATTTCATTTTCTTTTCTTTTTATGACAAAAATTTTGTCACAAATTCTTTGCAGGACAAACCCCCCTGTTCCCCTGTCTCACTCTGGGAACCCAAAGCCCCTTGACAGCTCTGTTATCATCACTTGTATAAACATGAAATTATCAATTTACAAACTGAAATTGACCAAACAAAACAACCAATAAATAATATTTATACACACATGTTGACCATACTGAGGAAGAGGTGGTGTATGAATATGTACATGTAGAAATGACTATCTAAATATGAATAAATCTCTTCAAAACAATATTAAAAATACCCCTCTGAAATTATGTGCATTCAATTATTGATCTAGAGTGAATAAAACTGAAGAAACGTCACCATATACAATTTTTTTTCTACAGCAGATCCATCAGGAGGTTTAGCTGAAATGTAAACTATTTAATGAATGCATAATGTAGATAAGGGCAGTGATCCGAATAGTAAAAAAATGTAGCTTTTTAGCTGTTGTTTAGGAAGTTTTTTCATTTCTGTTCTGTTTCTGAGATTACAGGTAATCCCACGGAACATGCTGAGTTTCTTTTGATTCTTCATCTGAACACAATCCATGTTGCATTATAAAATCTGTAATGAGCTGTTTGAAATGCATTAATGGAGCTACACATACTTAAAAATACTTTCTCGTGGATTTTAATAATATGGTGCTTTTCTTTTACTTTTGTAGAGTAAATGGGGTGTTCTTATAGCAAGTACTTTTTGTCTCGCCTGCGACTTAGGGATAGCATTTCTGGCAGCGGCGGCGGCATCAACAATTGCAAACTATTGTGAACAAGCTTATGCTAGTTGTAGGTCCATAGTATTTGATGTGCAGTTGCATTATTATGGGTACAACTCAAATCCCTACTTAGATTATGGCCCTGGCCCCTTAGTCACGCATGAACGATCACATTAAGTTTTTAGCAAGCAGTTTGTACAGCCTATACCAGTAGTCCTAGGCACTTGATATTTGACATGCAGTTGCGTCTTGGGGAGTACATACCGATTCCATGCCCGGGTGGTGGC
>MJUU01009189.1:41464-67794 GCA_002080025.1 Modiolus philippinarum
CCGGATACTAGGACAGAATCCGTAGAAGTAGGGAGAATAATACGCAAGCCAACACAGTCAAAAATTGTCTCAAACAAAAGACCTTTGGAAGGATTAGTAAGTAACCCAAGTTTGCTGAAACGAGTTAAGATTGGCCCAAAAGATCTTCGGCATCTGATACCTCGTCCTCCAGTTAGGAGAGTTATAAATTCACCGATTCCGTGTGAAAAGAAATTAGTTGATGCACAGACACAAGCATCAGACTTGACAACTGTGCGCAGAACGGTGACGACTACCATGAGATACGAAGAAAATGGAAGAAAAATTGAAAGAGTGGAATACGTTGAACAAATTATCTAAATCAGTTCATTATTGTAATGTTGTACATATTATGTAATTGTGGAAAATTTAAGACTAGGGATGTCTTTTATTGAACAGTAGTTAGTAAGGATATTGAATTATTTAGTTTAATTCCTGTATAATAATACAATTTATCTCATGAATATATAGTCCTCTTCATAAAACACTTAAAAAAATACATAAAGGGATAACACAAAAACAAAAAGCGAAGACGCTTCTTTTTCGGAGGCGTGGGTAAATGTAGTGAGATTACAATGTACATATTATTAAATATTTAAAAGATAACGGCAAGACATTTAAATAACTGCAGACGCTTTTAAATTGATGAATTATGTCAGGAAATTAATTATATCTATGTCCGTAAATGATAACACATCAAAGGGAATTTAAATGACATGACACCCCTTTTGGTAATATGAAATGTTAAAGAATAAAATAGTCCAATTATGAATGATAGACTCGTCCAGTGGTATAAAAGCTAACGGATCTCACTGAAACGTTGTTGTTCAATATAGACAGCCAAAGGTAGAAGACCTAAAGGTAAATACCTGATTAGTTAATAGTATTGACGTGACTGTATAAGTCTTTCCAATATTAACGAGCTATCCAGAAGTATTATCTTTATTACGTTGTAAAAGTGATCCAGACGAGTCAAGTGGAAGAGCCAGACGAGCAACTGCTGAAAATATTATTTAAGAGCTAAAAGAGCCAGGTTATATAGAGCTCAGATCCCGAGAATTAACTCTGGTACGAACCCAAAACGTTACACTCTGTAGACACTTTTGTTTTTGGTCAATAACTTTTGTTCCAGTATATCAATCCTTATGAAATTTTGACATAATGTTCTTTGGTACAAAAGGAGGGCTTGCACTTGTTTCGGTCATTGTGACCCCACTCGTTTTTAAAAAAGGGGCCAAAAAGGGTTAAATTGGGTGTTTTCACATATTTGTCTGTAGAATCTTTATTATTAATCATATTTTGATGGGGTTTCTTTCATTGTGCTCCTGAGGAAATTTCCAATCAGTAGAATGCCAACAGATTTCATGTAGCATGTACCGTTCCTGAGATAAATGGGGCCCAAAAGGGGCGAATCCAAAAAAAAATTTTTTTTAATTTTTTGTCCGATTTTCATGCAGTTTTTTCCAATGGATTGCTTATGAAAAATTAACACAGCATTTTGCTATTAGATTTTTGGTAACTTGTTTGCTTACCTAGCTATAAGGGGCCAAACGGGGCCAAATTGCTAATTTGCAGATTACCTAAAATTTTTATTTTTCATCGGATTTTGATTGGATGTTATTCTTTAGATTCCTCTTGATATAAGATTTCAGTGGTGTACCAACAGATTTGTCGTAGCTCTTACCGTTTTGGAGCTATAAGGCAACGAACGGGGCCAAAACTGCAAACTTGAAGATTACGTGAATTTTTTATTTTTCATCTGAATTCGATGGGATTTTTTTCTTAGGATTCCACTTGATATAAGCTTTCAGTAGTATGTCAATGGATTTGGTGTAGCTCTTACCGTTTTCAAGCTATAAGGGGTCAAAGAGGAACCATAAGGAGTCATAAGGGCTAATTTTCATTTTCCCTAGTTTGTGTCCAGCTAATAAACCATATGCCAGTTCTGCGATCAACAGAATGAATTTAGCGAAACCCAAAAGGGAGGTAACTTTTTGAAAAATCTCAAGGGGACAGAATGGTTCCCTGCTTGTGAAAAACAACCAAAAAATAAAGCATTTTTAATTAAACGTAATGATAGTTTAATCTTTAGCTGACGTTTAGCCGGCAACATAATTCAAACCCCAATCCCCAATAGCACTTACCATTCTTTAAAGTGATACTTGTTTCAAGTAAAAAAAATAAACAACTGTACTAACTTGAACTGTCTTCTTATTGAGTAGGAAAGTATTAAAAAATTGAAAATATGCTAATTTACTGCAGAATATCATAAATATTGTGTAGGGCACTACTTTGTCCAGGATGGCTAAGCACGAAGACCGTACTTTAAAACAAGCGTGCATGTTTAATGTTTGTTTGTCCGGTGTAGGAGTAATTTCCCTTTCAAGGTTTGACCAAAAGACACAAAATTTGACTAGAACTTGCATGGACCTTAATTAATTGGCAAATTATCTATTACTGAGTCAATCCCCTTATGGTGTCCATGCAATTATTGTATCAAGCTCTTTAGTATGTCTACACTCACTTTCAATTACATTTGTTCAAATTTCAGTGGTCAACATGCTGAGGTCGTATCATGCTGCGCTCGGCGTAGCCCTTTATTATGAACTGTTAAAAAAATGGTAGATGTACAATCAGAGACATTAAAAACCAAAGATTTGCAACTTAAGGAATTCTTATGAAATTGTCCAGTTGCTGAAATAGTCATTGTAAAATATTTTTTCCACCTGCGAAACAGGAAGGTGAAGAAAAATTAGTGAGATTTTAGGAAAAGGGTCCCCCATTCCTATTGTGAGCCCCATAAGAGTTAATTGTTCGAATATTTGAATGAAGAAGCAGAATAATGGACAGAATAGTGAGGAGTTCAGAACTTTTTTGTGTTATTCATACAACTTTTCATACAATGGGAAAAAAGAGGTCTTTTGTACAGACATTTCACACATAAATATATTATTTTGTGTTTCAGGTAATGATTTGACATCCATTGTACAGGACCTGTCTCCAACTTCTCATTCTAAAGCTGTACTGTTACTCCAAAGTCTTAGGAGGAAGGAAGGTATCCATATTGGTTTTACTTTTATATTAATTTTTTAGCTCACCTCACGAAGTGAGGGGGCTTATGTGATACCCCGAGCTTTGGCATCCCTGTTGGCATTCCTGTCATTGTCCAGTTAGGAAGAATAGTTAAAATCCATTCCTGCTTACTGACATGTCCCACATCAACCATATTGGTATGTATGATGCATTTTGGGATGACAACAACAATGTATGCTTCTGATGCTGACTCTGACCTATATTTTATGCATGAGCGACTTGGTTAGGTAGAATGGTTAAATGGTGAATAAAGGATATGGAGTAAATGTACATGAGACAAAGTCTCTACAAATACATGGTAAAAACAAGCAAAGGAACAATGCTTTTATTGTTGTTCTTAATCTTGAAGTCACCTTCAACAATGAGCTTTGCTCATACCTCATAGTAATTTCAAGACAGCCCCTAGCACCGGTTTGAGCGGAATTCTTTGCTAATTGTAGAACAACGCTACATCCATGTCTTTCCTGGTCATGGATGCGTTTAAAGTCCATTCCCACTTACTGACTTGTACAACATCAACCATATTGGTATGTATGATGCATTTTGGGATGACAACAACAATGCATGCTTTGGATGCTGTCTGTGACCTATATTTTACGCATGAGCGACTTGTTTAGGTAGAATGGTTTAAGTCCATTCCCGCTTACTGACATGTTCCACATCAACCATATTGGTATGTATGATGCATTTTGGGATGACAACAACAATGCATAATGCTGTATATGACCTATGTTTTACGCACAAGCGACTTGGTTAGGTAGAATTGTTACAGTCCATTCCTGCTTACTGACATGTCCCACATCAGCCATATTGGTATTGGGCTGACAACAACAATGCATGCTTCTGATGCTGTCTGTGACCTATTTTTTAAGTATGAGGGACTTAATTAGGTAGATTGGTTATAGTCCAT
The DNA here is from genome assembly GCA_002080025.1 of Modiolus philippinarum. NCBI lineage: Eukaryota > Metazoa > Mollusca > Bivalvia > Mytilida > Modiolidae > Modiolus > Modiolus philippinarum. The sequence goes on from MJUU01009189.1 coordinate 45,486, forward strand.
TCCAGCTTACTGACTTGTCCCACATCAACAATATTTGAATATATGATGTATTTTAGGATGGGAGATGCATTGAATGCATTGGATGCAGTCTGTGACTTACATTTTATTCATAAATGAATCTGTTCAAAAGAATGATTATAGTCTATTCTTGGTTACTGATATGTTTAACATGTGACAATGCTGCACAACAAGGTGAGCTTAGCAGGCTGTGGCTACTTTCTATGCTATGATTAGGAAATTATTTCTGTCTCATTATAATTCTGATCTTTGGATCCAGAGTTGGCCAGATAATGTTGGCAACATTAATACTCATGATTAAAAATTTTCACATTTAAAGTATTGTTCATGCAAAGATATGGGACCAAATACTTATATACTTTGAAGTCATGATTAAGCTGAGGAAATGAAACAAATTATTTTTGCTTTTTTTTATGTGGACAAAATGAACCCAGGTGAAAATCTCACATTTAAAAGATGTTTACACTTCTTTTAGTAATCAGTTAATAGCATACATACCAGGTATCCTTACCAGCCAATTCAAATTGGCCCAACCAGAATTTTTTTGTTTCCAAGTCTGGTATACATGTACATTTAAAAAAATGATTCAGGCATAAATGATATAGATATTCATCCTAATTGATTCGATATTCATTCTATTGATTGGCCCTTGATTTGAAATAAACCATTTACTTACTTACTTACTATGAAGCGCTACTGAATTGTTACATTATTCAGTTATGACAGTTAGCTCCAGGTCACATGCAATGTTTAAAACAATACTTTATTAAGATACAAATATAATTCATTGATATTCATTATTAAAATACAAATATAATTCATTGATATTCATAGATGTTCATTAAATAGATGCCAAAATATTTTTAATTGCTTTATAAGTTACATCAAATTGATAGATCAGTTGGGTAGGACATTCTCCTTAAAAATTTATAAATTGTTTATTCAAAGTTTACATACTAATGCATTCTTTAGTACCTAATGTTCCTTATACATGTATACTCAATGTTACTGTTTACATGTCAATTTTCTTGCATGGAATTTGTTTAAGGACTGGGACATAATGAAAAGGTATACTTCACCTCATAATGCATAATATATCAATTTGTTTAACTGCTTATTAAAAATTAGTTGACTTAATTATTATCATTAATCAATTTTCTGTGAAAACTTACCTAAATAAGGCTTGAAGTTGTTTTAAGGGTCTATACCTCTAAAGGATGTATGTAGTAAGAAAGCATAGATATGGTGTAAAGGTAAATATGGTATATATCTTGCTTGCAACAAATTAGTCAATGACATATGCATTGTTTTCCAATGGCAGTGTGGAAAGACAGGATCTTTTGAAAAAATGAAAACAGAAAGTCCCTGTGAAAAGATAGTATAGTGAATCAGAATTTCTTGCTTTATTTGAAATATGTCCAATATTTGGTTCCTTTCACTCACTATTTTGTTGCTGTTTCATCTAGAGAATACGTTCCAAGCATTTCCAATGTTATACAATATATATTGCATTGTTAGGCCAAGAGTATGAAGGAAAACTTAACTTTTGGACAAGATATATGGTATTTATTTTATGCTTCATGAATTTGCTGTGTTCTCATTGGTTAAGGACTGTTTGTAATTAAAGTCTAACACAAGGTACAGGGTAGTAATTTACTATTCTTCCCTGCAAGGAGGGTAACAATGAGCACAAGGTAATAGATTTCACAGGTAGTAATATTGAAACATTTAGATATAATTGATTTGATAACATAGAGCTTAGATAGTGATAGAGAATTGTTACACCCTGAAAATGCAGTCACACCTCATCTACACCTCATTTTGACAATGTTTTTCTATGGGTAACAAAATCAGCCACAAAGGTACATGTAATTGAGACTCGGGACTGTTATGAAGTCAGTTAAAACATAAGTTAAAAAGTTTACACAAAACTGTTTCTAATTCAGTTAAAGCATAAATTAAAAATTGTACTCATGACCGTTTCTTATTACGTTAAAAAGTCTACTTAGGATTGTTCAATTAAAACATATAGATTGTTTATAATTTATATAAAACATAAGAAGTGTATCCAGGACAGTAATAACACTACTAGCAGTATTTTCCAATATTAATCATTAACATTTTGAGTAGAACTGAAATAGTCACAACACTGAGGTCGGATGGTGGTTTGTGTAAAAGATAATTTATATGCACTATATCATAATTCATACATAGGTATATAGTTATATAGAAACTTTTTGTTTGTCCATTTACTTATACTTATATACTAATTACAAGTATTTATTCATGCACTGGTATACTAATGTGAAATAACTTATAACTAATTTCTACAAATTTTTTATACCCAACCATGAAGTAATGAGGTTTTGGTCACATGATAAGTATTTACTCTTTAATCAACATTTTATTGAAAAATATATATTTATAGGAAAATTCCCATCTATATTTAATAATAAACTACAGTAGATTTACAATTGTGGATATATTTTCTAGGAATTATCAATATTAGCGCCAGCATCAAGATGGAGGTGCCCTATTGTTTCACTTAGTTAGTCTGTCTGTGCACCTGTCCCTACGTCCATCAACATTTTTTGCAGTCAAGGAATTCGCAGCTTGTATTATTGGGTATTATTTGAAATTTGATATGAGGTTTGGAAATGATGAGTTGTCTTGTGTAAAAAATTTTTTAGTTTGTTGAGCAACCACTTCCTGATTGCAGAAGCTGAGATTTTTGACTATAAAGGAAACATGCCTACCAACTTTTGAAAAACTCATGGGGGTTTTTACATGTTAGACAATTTTCAAGTATACTCTAATAACCTATAAAGGGCACTTCAAATTCACTTTGTGTTAAATTTTAGCACCTCAATGATATTACAATCATCATGCAATAATCAAATGAATATTTTTTTAGCAAGGAAGAAGTAATTGCTAATTTGAGGCTCTCATTGGGGATAACCCCTGTAATTAGGGATAGTTGATAGGTATCAAAGATTTCTTTGGTTGTGTCTGTCCAGTTCCAAGCTGGATACCTGTAACAATCAAACATACAGGGATACCCATTATCCTATAACTAAGCAAGTAAAAAATGTCCTAGATTCTCAACCATCATTTTGAGAACTCTAAAGCAATAAGGTAAATAATATTTTTTATTTTTTTTCCATAGTGGTGAAAAATACTGTAAATTATGGAGAAAATGACCAACTTGAGAAACATCGGTTGGTTATCTCCCTGTCAATGTTAATTATATATTATCAAAGTGGAGATAGAATTTATGCCCGCCCATGAATGTGGAAGGGGCATATACTGTGAAAGTACTATTGTTCGTGGGGTTCCAATTTTCGAGGATTTCGTGGTTTGCTAAAACCACGAAATTATGTTCCCAACCAAATGCACTTTTTCCATAAGGTTTCAATGATAAGAACTCGAAACCACGAATTTAAGTGCCCATGAAATTGTAATTTTTATGAAAACCACGAAAATTGATGTCCACAAATAAAAGTACTTCCACAGTAGTGTTGCCCTTGTCCGTCCTTCCATACGGCTGTATGTCCATTTAAGTTTTGTGTTTAAGTCAATTTCTCAGACACTGTAAGGTATAGAACAATGATAGTAGACCAGTAGGTAGATCTTGGATAGTACTACATAGTTCACTAGGCAGTTTGATACTTTGACCTATATTTCATGGTTGAGTGACTCTGGTTAAGTTTTGTGTTAAAGTCCATTTCTCAACAACTACATGTTATAAGACAATGATGTTTCATCAAATTAATTGCCTTGATGAGTACTGCCCAAATCATTGACAGTTAGGTGGCTTTGACCTACATTTTACGCTTCAGTGACTTTGGTTAAGTTTTGTGTTAAAGTCCATTTCTCAATAACTACACATTATAGGACAATGATGTTTCATCAAGTTAATTGTCTTGACCAGTACTACCCAAATCATTGACAATTAGATGGCTTTGACCTACATTTTACGCTTCAGTGACTTTGGTTCAGTTTTGTGTTAAAGTCCATTTCTCAACAACTACACATTATAGGCCAATGATATTTTATCAAATTTATTGCCTTGATGAGTACTACCTAAATCTTTGACAATTAGGTGGCTTTGGCCTACATTTTATGTTCAGTGACTCTGGTTAAGTTTTGTGTTTAAGTCTATTTCTCAACTTCTATGTATTGTAGCATCATAATATTTCACTGTAACATTCAGTTAAAAGAGATCTGCCCATTTCACCAACAATTGGATGACCATGACCTACATTTTATGGTTGAATGACTTTGGTTAAATTTTTGATCACAATTCAGTGACAGGGAACTAATTTTATGAATGATTGACTTGAGTTAATCTGTTGCGATAAATTTATTGGCGGGGCATCCGTGTCTTACAGACAAATTCTCTAGTTAATTTTAATATTTGATATGCTAATCAAGATATATCTCCACTTTGACCATATATAACTAACTTGGTACAGGGAGATAACTGACAGATGTATCTAACTGAGCAAAAAATAAGACTTTTTGTTAGTGTAGCTGAAAAAAAAAATCTTGTCAGGAAGACATTAGAATGTAGGATTTTTTCCTAATTGCCTAATTTACATAGTCTGAATTTGTGTATTGTGAATTCTGTACAAACTTTCAGTCCATAAGGGGTTTGGTTTAGACAGGTTTTACTGTATATCAGTAGACATTGCAACCTGTCTTTACTGAACAAACTTTCAGTCCATCAGGGGTTTGGTTTAGACAGGTTTTACGGTATATCAATAGACATTGACACCTGTCTATACTGAACAAACTTTCAGTCTATAAGGGGTTTGGTTAGACACATTTTACTGTATATCAATATATATTGACACCATTCTGTACTGAACAAACTTTCAGTCCATGGGGGTTTCATTTAGACAGGTTTTACTGTATATCAATAGACACTGACACCTGTCTATACTGAACAAACTTTCAGTACTTAAGATGTTTTGTTTAGACACAATTTACTGTATATCAATATATATTGACACCTGTCTATACTGAACAAACTTTCAGTCCATAAGGGGTTTGGTTTACACAGGTTTTACTGTATATCAATAGACATTGAAACCTGTCTATACTGAACAAACTTTCAGTCCATAAGAGGTTTGGTTTAGACAGGTTTTACTGTATATCAATAGACATTGACACCTGTCTATACTGAACAAACTTTCAGTCCATAAGGGCTTTGGTTCAGACACATTTTACTGTATATCAATATATATTGACACCTATCTAAACTTTTAGTCCTTAGGTGTTTCATTTAGACAGGTTTTATTGTATATCAATAGACATTGACACCTGTCTATACTGAACAAACATTCAGTCCATAAGGGGTTTGGTTTAGACAGGTTTTACTGTATATCAATAGATATTGACACCTGTCTATACTGAACAAACTTTCAGTCCATAAGGGGTTTGGTTTACACAGGTTTTACTGTATATCAATAGACATTGACACCTGTCTATACTGAACAAACTTTCAGTCCATAAGGGGTTTGGTTTAGATAGGTTTTACTGTATATAGATGGACATTGACACCTGTCTATACTGAACAAACTTTCAGTCCATAAGGGGTTTGGTTTAGACAGATTTACTGAATATCAATAGACATTGAAACTTGTCTATACTGAACAAACTTTCAGTCCCTGAGAGGTGCAGTTTAGACAGGATTCACTATATATTGATAGACATTGATCTGGATGATTAATTACTTTTTAGCTGAAGTTGGTGAAGATGATAAAGGGAGACCAGTCATACAATACAAAGAAGAAAGGTCAAGGTAAATTACGGTACTAGAATTAGAATACTGCAAATCTGAGATGAAGTATTATGCTATCGATAAATGTGGTTTGTGTTTATACAGCTGTACCAAGGTTAGTTTGTATTATAACATCCATATATCAGAACTTCTGGCATATAATTTTCTGTTCTAGACATAATTTTTGGTAAAGTAAGGAGTGAATTGGAAAACTTTATAAGAAATAATAAGTGAATATAGCTTACTGTTTTGAGTTTATTCAACAGCTTTCATATTAACCACATGTATAGTTGGAAATATTTTATTTACTTTTTAATAATATGTGGCAAAGACTTATGGTGGACAAAATATAATGTTTGATATTTGTGATTTTGATCACATGTCAGCTTGTCTCTGTTGTGAAATATTATTTTCAAAATGCCAAAACCTAATTTAATGCAAAGTTTTACCTTCCTTTTTGAATACTTTCAATTGTGACATCAGCCTGTCATGTTTATTTATTGTTAAAAGAAAGGTATGCCTGGTCACTAATTATTCGGTTAAGGATGAGAGCACTTGGTTGTGTTATGTAGGAAATGGCCATTATATGGAAAATATTATTCAACAGTACATTTACACACTAACCTACTGTTTTTTCATATATTGTTAGGAAAATTTGGTGGGACGCATCCAGTGCTAACATGCTTACACAACCTAAGTCTGATGTTGACATACAGAAAAAATTAGATGCTTGTTTGGAACTGTTGAATTATCTAAAGACCAATAAGCCTCCATCAGGGGTAGTTCTAGATCCTACACATGTAAGTATCTTGGATATTGATCATATCAAAACCCGGGTTTTGAATTCTGGTCTTCCAAATGTTTGATTTTTATGTTCCAAATTTTATTTGTAAACTAAAATATTTATTGATTGTTTTATCTCCATTGTTTGTTTATGAAGATAAAGCCTACAGCAGGACAGTACAGGGAAAACAAAGAATTTACAAAGACAAAGGACATCTTAGGAACTGGTAATTCAGCTGGGGATATTGTTGTTATAAAAGATAAACGATCTGAAAAGGAAAGTGCTCAGAAAACAGTAAGTCTTCAGGCTAGATGGTAAACCTTAAAACGCCTAGATCAGTAATCTTGGATTTTTCTTTGAGCCTTTTATTATGTACAATACAGATGTTATAATGGCCCTTGCTTTGTACACCACCTCACATTTTTTCCCAATTTATCCTTACTTTCAGTGTAATTGTCACTTGAGCTATCATGAAATCCCTCTTTAATAAAATAACTTAGCTGCACAAATGATGGCATTAAAAAGGAAGTTTCACTGTTTTATGCAAGTACTGCTTAACACCATAACATGTACAGTAACTGGCGTAAAGTATTGGCACATTAGATTTGTTTACTAGGGTAATATCGGTGAAATTCGGACATCGGTATAATTCGGACAGTCTTTTCTTAATACCTTTTACTTTTTCTTTATTTCTATTTACTTGTATGCCTTTGTTCTTATATAAAATTTGGATAATGCCCAAGATTTTCCTACTTTCATAACCGGCAGGCAATAACATTATAATTTTCGAATCTTATCCGGACTGACCAAGCTTACATGTGATTACAAAAGTTTTAGCGGCGGCAATCCAAAAAAGGATTTTGTACATGGTGTAAATAAAGAACTGATCTAACTTGAGTAAACATTTTTTCTTTGTTTATACATTTCAACATGAAACAATAATGATACATAATCCACAGAAGTTATAATTTGGAGGGATTTTTAAAAAAAATGGAAGAATTTAGTCATTTTTTATTTAAAAAACCTATTAGGGAAAATTCGTCCACTTCTTGGATATTTTAAATATGAATTGAATCTTTGTATAGTAGAGTCAATCAAAGAATTTGAGTGTCTTATCTGATGACTGTGGGTAAACCTGTGTTTCCAAAGAGGGATCGGATTAAACTATGCATCTTAATCTATGTCCAAGGTGGCATAATATTAAATTCTATTCATTTTATAAAAGATTTTTAAGTGATTTGATTTTACAGAAGATCTTGACTCTATCTAGTCTCAGCTGATGATTACTCAAGGTGGGTTCAGGGGTGATTGTGGTGCTCATTCCAATATCTTGTGGTTGACAATTACGAATGTCGGTTTCTCTAATTTCTGTCCTGTTTTCACGTTTCTTGAACAGTTGGAGAAATACTGTTCTCCTCTCTAGAGAGAAAGTTGTTCTTGGCAAGTGATAGGATGAAATTCAATTATGACGTCAAATATGGGGACCGTTTTCCTGCTTTACCATTGTGACGCCATGAAAAAAGGTGACCACGTCACGCTCAAAGAACACATTTATTTCGGATCATTAGAAAAGGGGGTGTCATGATTTTGTCCAAAATCTCCTTGAAATCATTAGAGAAATAAAATCCACAACCGTATCTCGTGAGAAACGACATCTCTACACTCTCGATAGTTTAATTTTCAAATATTTTAAACGCTCGGCAAGCCTCACGTTTAATAATTTGAAAATTAAACTATCTCTAGTGTAGAAATGCTGTTTCTCTCTCGATGCGGGTGTGGATTCTATATTTAAACATAATTTCTCATATCCACTCTATATTGTTCACCCGCATCTACATATCTTCCTTCTTGCAACTTGTAGTCCAGCTATATCTTTTATATAATACATGTACAGATTTAAAAAATTAAAATGTCATTAGACGGAACTTCCTTTTCCATACACTGTCTTTCTCCTACTATCTTATCTGCTTTTTCGACAGTCAAAAGCAAGAGTGATCAATCTTAACTTGAAACTACAGCTTATGTTATTGTAGTTTAAATTATCGTGTTTGAAAGTTTATTATCCCCCCCTTTCGCTTTATGTAATGCAGTCCGTCCTAATGTACATACGTACGTGCGTTTGTAATGCTCCCCGATAGCTCTGGAACTATAAGAGATGCAAATTTGAAACTCGGCACCATACTAGAGTATGATCAGAAGTAGTGCACTGTGGATTCGGAATTTAGGTCAAACGCCCTAGGGGCAAATTATTGGCGAAAACGAATTTTCGCGATAACCAATAATTGAAGAAATTTCCAAGGCCATTTGAAAGTTGGAACTCGGATATGGACTCACATATTATGTAGCAACTTCACAGAGGGTGTCGGAACTTTGGTATGACCTTTCAGGGCATGGCCTCTAGGGGGTCCAAAAAACGAAAAAATTGATTCCGCTGGAACTCCTCTTACACCTTAAATGGCATAAACCTTGTAACAAGGGTATAAATAACACTATAAAAGTTGTCTGTGCCGAAGGTTTCGGAATTTTGAAATTTGCCCTCAGGGCAGAAAAATGAGGGAAAATGTATTTCGAGATATCCAGTAATAAGCAAAATCTTCTGAAGTATTCATGTTTGGAAGCTGAAACTTTGTAAGCAAGTTTGATTATGTGAATTTACTGATGATAGCGGACTTTTGGTATGACCCCTGGGGGCATGCCCTTAAGGGGCCAAAAAATGTTAAACAATTAGTACTCATCAGAACGACTGGAACTCTTTGTATAATTTCGATTTTGTTGTTTATATTTTCATGAAGAATTATTGGAATTGCTCTTTGAATAGGTTCTAAGCTTTTGGAATTTAAACCCCGGTGCCAAATTTGGTAAATTTCCTGAAAATGTCAAAGACTAATAATTTTTGAAAGGAGTAGGGATGATAAGGGCCATTTTTGGCCCCTTCTTCAAATTATAGCTTATTTCGTATTTTGATAGCCCTTATACTGAGAGTTCAGAATATGAAATTTTTCGTTGTTTACGTGAGCCCTTTGTTGCCTAGCAACCATTTCAATATGCCAATAATTGTGTCAATAATTACCATATAGGGCTAGTATACGTCAATCATAGGCACCTGCAAACCAATTACATTTGTATGTCAGGACGTCGGAAAAGGTAATAAATGATTTTCTTTCTAAAGTCTGGCAAAATCAATGCTAAGCAACAACTCTGACGTTGCTAAGCAACAAAAAAGTCTATTTTTTCACCACGAAATGAATAATTGAAACAACGAAGAGTTCTAGTATTCTTTTACGTTTCTTGTTCTACTTTTTAGAAAATCGTGATCAAAGATTTATTCATCCTTAATTGATATAAAAATCCATAGCAACAACCGCTATATGTTATTTTGATGCGTAGCAGAAAAAAAAATTCAGGATTTTTCACCACGAAAGCACGGACCATTTGATTTTCAGGTGGGGAAGGGGAGTGAGGGGCTTGGATATATTTTTTTTTAGATTTGCTCGGATTTTTGCTAAATTCTCTGACCCGCACCTGAGATGAAAAAGTCTTCTGGCCCTCAACATGACCCCCCCCCCCCCCCCCCCCCCCACGAAAGTCAAATGGGACAAAATGATCCCGAGGAACATGTGTATACTAAATATTATAGTGTTAGTAGTATAAAGGAAATGGAAAACTAAATAGCCAAAATGAAATTTGGGGCTTTTTGCAGTAACCTTTCTTTGTGATTCTTTGCATTCCATGATATATCACCATTTAAAAAACATGCCAGTGAACACTATTTTATGTCCATGACGGTAGTAACAAAAATACCGAACAGAATTGTGAAAAGCCAAAATCCAAATGGCAAGAAGACAAAGCAGGTGCATTTAAGACAGTTTGCAGATATTTTATTGCATGGACATTCCTTTTAATTAAGCTAAATGTTGTTGTTATTTATCCATTGTATGTGCTGTGTGTTTTATTGTCTTAAATGTATGTTATGTTTGCTTTATAACTGCTTAATATATTGTTTTACATGTATGCTTTGTTTGTCTTATGATTGCTTATTTTGTATACCACTTTGGTCTTATCTATGCATGTAATTGTTTTATCTTCGGTAAAAAGCTCTATAGAACTTATGTTAATTGTTATAACTAACCGAATTTCAAATAAATCTTTCTTATGTTATCTTATGGGCAGGATATAATATTTAAAGGACACCAAGAGAAAAATCCATATTTTTTTTTGTTCAGAGTGTAAAACATTAGCACTTTCAAAATGCAGTTTGTTTTTACTTCTGTTTTTTTTTCGCAGCTACAAATGTTAGGTTACACGTTTTATGATCATTTTCAAAAATTGTCAAAATCTACCAATATTCTTTCAAATTGCAAATAAAATGGTTGAAATTGGCATGTAGAAGTATCAAAATTCCAACTTATTTATTACACAATGACAATGTATCTAACAGCGGTCTGTTGAAACAGCTCTTAATGCGATTAAATGCATTTGAAAAATTGGTCCACCGAAGGAATAATTATAGAGGAAAGTGGTCATACCTCTGTTGTTGTCATTTAGGAGCTCCTATATATACTAGCTTTATCACATTACATATTATAGTCGAGTCAAACAAGTAAGGAATAAACATCTTTCTAAAAATTTATGCTAGGCAATATTCTATATATGCTCGGTTGCTAATCAAACAGAAAAGTCGAAATTTTTCACTTCACCTGTAGTGCTTCAACATGTCTGAAAAAAGCATCCATTCAAGAGATATGTGCTTGTAGGTGTTGAAGACGCAATGAAAGTAGTGAATAGACAAAAAACTTAATTAGTACCTGCCAACCTTTGTTTATATGTATACTGCTTCAGAATCAGGAATGTATTTTTGTTGAAAGGAATTAAAAAAACAACAAAGTACATACGAACATTCCATATTTCACATACGAGACCAAAAACGAAAGTTAATTATTGTGAGTGACAGGGCATAGTGTCCGCTTTACTAAACTGTACGAAGAAGATTGGTTAGGAGATTATTAACGGCCTTATAAATACTTTAATATTGTTAGTTATCGAAATGGATCGTTACAATTTGTCTATCTCACAAAGAAAATCGACATCATTTCAATAGATTCCAAAGTTTTACTGATATTATTATTATTATGATATTATTATACCGGACTTTTTACTTAGAATGTGACGGGTGCCACATGTTGAGCAGATAAAGTTTACCCCACTTGAGCATTTGATGACACTCCTGTTTTTTAAGGGTTCACATGGTTAGGTTTTTTTGTTTGTTTTTTGTTTTTTTTTCTCTTTTTTTTTGTGGCATTTGTATTATGTTGTGTTTGTTTCGCCCTCATAATTTATGTTATCTCTTTGTGTGTGATCCTTATATTTCTAAGTATTCTGGATTTATGATTTTGTGGTTGTTGCTGTGGTATTTATTGTGAAAATGTATTCCACTGGTTTCCACAAATCAGGCATTAATCTACTGAGATCACATGTTCTGTGGGGAATAAGTTATATAATAATAAAAATAATGCACTTTGTAAAAGTGGAGAATAAACTTGAAACTTTAATACTACCAGCCAATATTTTCTTCACCAAATTTTCTTGTTGAGATTTGGAAAATTCGAATCAGTTTCTACCCAGACTTGTGATTTTACTTTGTCTAGATATATAAAACCAACTGAAACCTCGAACGCGCATAAATTGTCTTTCATTTAATCTTTTATTGTCTGTATTCAGTAATTTTAGGAAAAAAAAACATCTAGAGTGAAAAAAAAAACATGGAAACTTAAGATGGTTGCAGTGGCCTATGTGACCTACTTATCTAGACTCAGTCTCTTTGATGCTGCGATCTTTGCAATGTTGAAAAGCGAATATTTACATTATGCTAAGTACTGCTATGTTACCAAAATAAAATCAAGACATTGTTTCTTACTCCATGAATAATCTTCAAATCAAATACATGTATTTAATTGTCCAATTATAGCTAAAATTATACACAACTATAAGAATATGTTAAAATACCCCAAGACATCAAAAGAAAGAAATACTTTATTTGTGGATCCCACAAATTGTAGAAATTTAGAAAATACACACAAGACTACCAGGCATTAAAGGAAATAAACATATATTTTTTTCTGGATTTTCAAAGAAAACATTGAACAAATAATTTCAAGAAGAATATTCACCGTTACTAAAAGCACAATGTAAGTCCATACCTTTTACACTACCGCCCCTTTTAGAGGACCCATTACCTTGTACGGCTTTGCGATGCTGTGTCAAAGTCACGTCAAAGTTTGGCAATTCTAACATTCAAGCACAGTGTTGATTGATATTTTATTTTACCTTTATTCAAAAATAAATGCAACAAAAGTGATAAGTGGTTGCATGTTTTCTTTTTATCAAGATCTATAGTGAAAAAAATAAAACACTATACTCTTCACATTTTAAACGATTTTTTTCAAGACGGGTACGGATATGTAAGGTTTATTTTATACTACTGAAGAACGCGAACCTCTCAGAAGCACCTAGTTACTACATGTATGTAAACATGCAGTATCTACGTGCTGGACGTTGTCAGTTAGGAACAATGAATAATAAAAAACAAATGACATTTATATTTGATGTCAATTTTTATTTTCATTTTGAGGGAATGGCATACACGTGAAAAATGAACATGTATACTTCATCGAGCAATGATCAAAACAAGAGAATGTTTGAAAGTTCGATACAGCTAAAAAGCATCTTTAAATTATGCATGGTTTTCCCGATTCAGACATCCGTTTTGGTATTAAATAAATACCACATGTAATAATGAAAGATCGATGAGGGAATCTTCGTGCAGATGAACTTTAAAACCCCATTTTCTTCAGTCAGTATCCGTTATTTCTAAGACTCGTACCTTTTGAATAGGAACATTTTTAGTCGCGGAAAGTATCCCCGCATTCGTGGTACAACAAAATATTTATACCACGCCTTTGTAAGTTAAATTTCTGTTGTCAGTTAAATTTTTGAGTTGTACTAACGCTGCGGGGATACCTAACTGTTTGTTTTTTCATGATAATTTCAGCCGAATTTGACTGATTTTCCATTTCAAGGAAAATTCACGTGCCCTTTGTGATGTCATCACATTAAAATTTGACAAAATGAATTTTTCGCTGAAGAGGATGAATGCTCTTAAGAATTTTGCGTAACTGTAATATGAGTTAACATCAACGAAAAAATATTGACTATTTTTGGGCCAAATATTGGTCTTAACGCCCATGTCCTTTCAACATGAAGTTTTATAATTAAGCAATTTTTTAATGTCATCAGCTAGTATGAACACTAGGATTTCAAAAATATGATTCTAATTTTGGTCAATTTCCTGAAACTCTCAAAGACCAATTATTTTTTTGAAATTTTACCTAGCAACTATATCTTTTTGATGCCTTATAGTTTTAATTATCATTTTCAATGGTCAGATTGCAAAAACCCTTGATTCTAATTTTGGTAAAGTTCCTGAAGCTCTCAAAGACCCATTATTTTTTGGAATTCTACCTAGCAACCATATCTTTTTCAATTATTTAGAGTTATAAGGATGAATTTCAACTGTCAGGTTGCAAGAATCTTTGATTCTAATTTTGGTAAATTTCCTTAAACTCTCAAAGACCAATTACTTTTTGGAATTTTACCTAGCAACCATATCTTTTTTGATGCCTTATAGTTTCAATGATGATTTTCAATAGTCAGATTGCAAAAATCTTTGATTCTAATTGTGGTAAATTTCCTGAAACTCTCAAAGAACTACTATTTTTTGGAATTTTACCTAGCAACCATATCTTTTTCAATTCCTTACAGTACTGAGGATCATTTTCAATAATCAGAGTGCAAAAGACTGATTCTAATTTTGGTAAATTTTCTGAAACTCTCAAAGACCAATTTCTTTTTGGAATTTTACCTAGCAACCATATAATTTTTGATGCCTTATAGTATCAGTGATCATTTTCCATAGTCAGATTGCAAAAATTTTTGATTCTAAGTTTGGTAAATTTCCTGAAACTCTCAAAGACTCATTATTTTTTGGAATTCTACCTAGCAACAATATCTCTTTCAATTCCTTTCAGTAAAAATGATGATTTTCAACAGCCAGGTTGCAAAAATCTTTGATTCTAATTTTGGTAAAGTTCCTGAAACTCTCAAAGACCCATTATTTTTTGGAATTCTACCTAGCAACCATATCTTTTTGGTGTTTTACAGTTACGATGATTAATTTAGTTTCAAAAACACTTGTCTTTTTTTCACAAGGGGAGGGGGTCCAAAAAGGGGTAGCCGGGGGGATCGCAATCTTTGATTGGCTGTTTTTCATGTTGAAAATATTTCATTAATAAAACAACTGGTTTTCTCCAATAAACGACCAACGATTTGTTCTATCAGAAATTATTACAGCTCTCAGAGAATACAGATATTTTTGACAAGATTTTGTACTGAATTGAAGGGGGTGTCACTTCAAGTGAAAATGGGTATACAGACCTGCCGTTGGCATTTAAACACACACTCACTATTCATAAAGTGCCCTGAGCAAATTAAAATGCCGACCCATTCATATAGTAAATTTTTAGATTATTCAACCCAATTAAACAGTGTAATTGTGTAATTGGAATAAGAAACCATTAATTTCACTGCAGGAATTTACTTAAAAATTGACTGATGATATAATGTTTGACCAATTAGTACATTGTAATTCATTGTATGTGCAAAAAGTTAAAACGATTCTCAGGCAACACAGGGACTTCTACAATTCCTGGCACCACATGAGAAGTCTTAATGATGTAAGACACACAATATGCACCATGTGCTTCTAATTTAAAGAAATAACACCAGTTGTCTATATATTTAAACTGTTGTCCAAAATTTCCGAACTGATGTCTGTATTTTCCCGAAAGTGTCAGATTTATACGGCTTTGACCTCAAGGCAGAATTTCTTTTGAATGGTACCGGTTCTTTATAACATTCGGAAGTATCGTGAGTTTTTCATTTACAAATAAGTTACCGGCTGAGATAGCCCAAACTGGTACCCTTTTGTAACCACTGTAGTCAAACGTCGATGCTTAAACCTAAGACTGGAACCAGACTGTCAGAATTTCACCAATATTACCCTATATATTTCATATAAAACCACATTTAAAAAAAAATTATTGTGAAGTCAATTCTTAACTGATATCAATGAAAATTTCACTTATAAACTCAGAATCTTGTGAAGTTTGCTTGTTTGGGTCTGTGCTAGGTTCTGTCGTAGAGTAGAGCTCATGGTGACTTCATGATGAAGAACAACAATAAAGGCGTTGTTCCATTACTTGGTTTTACCATGTATATGTTGGTGACTGGCTTGTCCGTGTCTTCTTATAAAATTTTAGTTTCTTGATATTTGGGTTATTGGATGTGGTTTGTTTCCATTGATTTATTCACTTTTTTTTACCTTTTTGGGGCCATTTAGGGCTTGCTATATGGTGTGAGGTTCCTCACTGTGTTGAAGACCATAGGGTGACCTCTAGATGCTTTGTTTTGGGTTGTTTTAACCTGGATATGGGATGTTGTCTCCTTGACATTTACCCCATTTCCTTTCTTTTTCATATGTAGAGACTTTGTCTCATGTGCATTTACTCCATATCCTGTTATTGTTTATAGATAGTTAAATTACTTTGAATAGCCACACAAAAATATGATTTCGCTCTGGTGAATTCACTGGAACATAAGCCTGTTGTTGTCGCAATTAATCATCTCAGTAATAACCAAGTTTCCTACAACTCGTACATTTCTAGAAAAAAGAGAATTTAAAGAAGAAAAATTTATGCTTTATATTATATTATGGCGGATTTCGCGGAATATTAACGTATTTTATTGGCAATTCTTCAATGAACATACCAATATTCTCTAGTAACACCTATAAAACTCCTTCTAAACTTCTGTCTTTTGTCTGCTAATTAATTACTCAACTTTATATAGAATTCTATTGTATACCAATTTGTCATCACTGGAGTATCAAGGTAAACCCCTTCAGGCAGTACAAATTGGTATACAATAGAATTCTATAGAAAGTTGAGTACTTGATTAGCAGACAAAAGACAGGAGTTTAGAAGGAGTTTTATAGGTGTTACTAGAGGAATATTGGTATGTTCATTGAAGAATTGCAAATAAAATATGTTAATCATCCGCGAAATCCACCATAACATTATATTATATTTCAGATAATGATTTCAGTGTTTAGAGAAGAAGAAATCAGAGCTTGGGTAGATTTAAATGAAACAGGAATACCACCTGCCTTATACTGTTTTAAATTAGAAGGGAACAAAATTCATGTGTTTATGGAGAAAATTGAAAATGGTATGTATCTGTAATTAATGTACAGCAGAAGCATTAATAGGAAAATAATGAAGCAAGAAACCAACGAGATTCTGATAAACAAAATGTCATTAGAAAAAATCCATGGGGAATGTATCTCACAGGATCAAGTGTAAAATTAAGAGCTGTCATCTTGGACTTTTGTATCCTTTCGTAAAATATTATATTCAAAACAATGTACTGAAATCATACTGCATTTTGATAGAGGATTATTATGTTACAATGTCTGTTTTAAATTTACTTAATTTAAAAGAACAACATTTGACAAGATTAGCAGTAGACTACAATCCTAAAGATCTGAGACAGTAATCTGCTTTGATATATGAAATTCACCTAAATTATACATTTTGAAAAGGATTATTATATTAATAGAATTAAAAGATAACAGGAAACACCTACAATGTCTGCAAAACATAGTCACATGCCACAATGTACCTAGGAACTGCACAAGAAAAAAAAAACAATAAAAAACAACAAAAGACAAACATAAACAATGATAGTAAATTCAGGACAGCCAGACTTGGTACCGGCATTAGCAAAAGCCAACAGTAGGGTTAAACTGGTTTATTGTTACCCAAACCTCCCCTTTCTCTGTCCCGTTTCCCTGTAGTATAATAGACATACGAATAAAGCCCAAAACAGGTAGACTACTAACTCCATGACCACAATTTTAGGAAAAAGGGGGGGGAGCAAACTTTAATTTTGAAAGATGGGTTAATTAACATTCCTGATCAACATTGTCCTGCACTATAAAATCCTGATCAACATTGTCTTGTACTATGAAATGGTTTTTAAAAAACAGCAGTTTTCATGTTTTCAATAGGTTTTTATGTTAAAATTAGATGGGCTGTGGCTTCCATTTTGAATTTTCAATTAATGGATCCAACAGTACAAACTTTTCAAATGATAATTCACTAGATGTTACTGTTTTGGAGAAAATGTTAGAATATTGGTAAATGATAAGGAATTATTTTCTCAGATACAAAGTTAGAGCCAGCTGAGCATAGTCAAAAAGCCAAGCTGTCTCATGATCCTCAGATGTGTGAACTGTGACATCCAGGAAATGTCTTAATGTCAATCATTAAATATAGGAATAAAAGTAATTTTGGAGGAGTTTATCGATGTGTAAACACGGCCGACTCACTCACAAACTAAATAAAGTCCGAAGGACTTTATGTAGAGTTTGTGAGTGAAAGGCCGCGTTTACACATCCATAAACTCCTCCAAAATTACTTTTATTTCTTATAATTCCAATCCTTTGAACTTTGACCAATGTTGTCATTGATTTTTACGTCACCATATACTGCACTATTTGACGTCGTAGTGTATTAATGGGCAAGAAAAGTTTATCGAGAAATAACTTTTTTGTTGTTCATGACGTTGACCAATGAAATTGGACGTTGCATTACCAATTGGAATTATTATGATATAAGATGTTAGATCAATTACTCTGCAAAAACATGCCTCAGCAGATTTGCACCTGTCCTAAGTCAGGAAATTTATTAAGCCTTTGTGTGTCTTGTCTGTTTTCTAGTTAGTTTACTTTATGTCTATAGGAGTCTAGGATGATGTTTATTTTGCTTAACTTGATTACTCTATTTAGGGACCGCGACTCCGACCTGCCGTTGGGTGTGAGGTTTCCTCACTGTTCATTGAAGATCTTATGGTGGCTTTAAGTTGTTATTATTCCCCTTTAGGTCGTTGTATCTTTGACACATTCCCCGTTTCCCTTCTTTTTTCTATAATATTGAATTCAGTTTGTATGCTGCATGTAGAAAACATTTTGATGGCAAATGATTTACATCTACAACATACAAATTGAATTATTATAACTGTTAGTAATAATTGCTTTTATTTTCTTTTGACAGGAGTGACACTAAGAGATGTAATAGATATACATATGAATGATATCAGGACTGCAGACCGTAGTTTAGCTAGACCTTTTTCTTTGTATGTTTTCCATGGATTGTTATCAGCTGTTCATATTATGCATCAGAAAGGATGGACTCATAAAGATCTGCACCGTAATTATTCCTACAAAATTCATTTACATTGCATTTGATGTCAATTTAGAATATTATTATTTAAACAGTACAAGAAAAAGTCGACAAATCCAAACAAATTATTTCATTATATTTCCTTTTCTACATGATAGAAAGGATAACTAATCCAAAATTATATTGCATGAACTTTGAACATATTTATCATATTTTATTCCTGAGATAACAAATTTTTAAGTCTCTAGATGAATAAGTTGATAATTTAATTTTAGAATTATTTCACCCTGCCTCTTTAGCAGCAGTTTTTGCAGTTGTTTCAGTCTAATGCTTAATATACAGTTAAACCTGCCCAAACGACCACCTTCACAAACGACCACCCGCTGTAAACGACCCCTTTTATTTCCCCGACGAATTTTACTATATATTTTAACTGCATTCAACGACGACCCACAAAAACACGACCAACGCCCACCATAATATACTCCCAAACGACCACTTTGACCCTTTCCAGTGACTGGTTACTTTTTAGTGCAACGGCTTGCAAGAAATATTGGAAAAAAACTGATGTTGTTCTCGTTCTGCAAACCGAAAGTTGAGTTTTAAGTATGGAAAGATATTGTAAAATTGTTAGTTATAATTGAATTTTGAATAAAGGTTTGTTGTTTTTTTAAAAATGTTTGAAAATTTTTGGCAGTTCTGCTTAAATTAGCAATTTCAATACTTTAATATATTTCTTTGACCTCTATAAAAATTTTCACGGTGTACATCATGATCACGTGGTTTATTAATTGGGACAGAAACAAAATGAAATACATGATGGTTCTCATGTAATTAAACAAAATTGAGTAAAATCTTTTTCATTCATCTTTTGAGCTCTTTCAAAATAAAAATAAAGTTTCAAACATGGCTTCTAAAAGAAAAAGAGAGGAGAGGATAAAAGTGATTGAGTTAAGTACACGTAAAAGTGCAGAGGATCTAAAGCACAAATAAACTCAAATTCAAAGTATTTTGAAACGAAAATGCAAACTTATGACTGACTATGAAAAAAAAACATCTGGAAAGTAATAGAAAAAGACAGAGGAGAATCACAGAAAATGACGACATAACGATCTTTGTCTAAAAAGGGTCAATTATTGTATGGTGCGTAAAAAAATAAGTTATATTATGAACCTTTATTAAAAGAAGACCTGCTGTAAGAGACCACTTTGCACTCTCCCCTGAGTGGTCTCTTAATGCAGGTTTGACTGTATATATACAAGAATTACAATCTGCATCACTAAATGGCTGTATTAATTTTGTGCTTTATTTCTGCAGCTGGCAACATCATGTTACAGAACTCCCCAGATGGTATAATCCAGACAAGAATTCTGGATTTTGGGTTAGCCAAACCTTTCTATAGTGAGGATGGTCTTAGAGGTTTTAGGTCAGATATAGCTGAAGTAGTAAGAAAATTTACAGCCTTATATATTGGGCAAGAGTTTGATAGTGAAACAGATACGAGGAAAAACTGGGAGGAGAAAGTCAAAGAGGTAATGGTTTTATTGTGTCGCCTGCTGTAAGCAGAGTCGACACATAAGCATTACTATCTGTCCTCTTACGTTGGCGTCCTGCGTCGTCCGTCGGTTTTTGAATCCTCAACTCCTTCAAAACTACTAGTCCGATTCCAACCAAACTTTCAGGATATGTTTTTCACATGGTGTAGTTGTGCACCTGATACTTAGAATTTTGATTTTACAGATTTTAGAGGTTCACAGAGCCAAAATTGCTCATTTGTGAGTGTTGCTTTTTGAATCCACAACTCCTTCAAAATTGTTTCTCCGATTCCAACCAAACTTTCAGGATATGTTTTTCACATGGTGTACTTGTGCACCTGATACTTAGAAATTTGATTTTACAGATTTTAGAGGTTCACGGAGCCAAAATTGCTCATTTGTGAGTGTTGATTTTTGAATCCGCAACTTCTTCAAAACTGCAAATCTGATTCCAACCAAACTTTCAGGATATGTTTTTACCTGGTGTAGTTGTGCATCTGATACGTAGAATTTAGATTTTACAGATTTAGAGGTTCACAGAGCCAAAATTGCTCATTTGTTAATTTGGTTTGTTAATCTTCAACTCCTTCACCAATGTGTGTGAGATTCCAACCAAACTTTCAGTATATGTTGTTTATCAGGTCTGGTTATGCACATTATACTTGAAATTTTGATTTTACAGATTTAAGAGGTTTGCCAAGCCAACATACCTCATTTGTTGTTTCTGTTTGTTAATCTGCAAGTCCCCAAAACTATATTTATATTCTTATCAAATTTGCAGAATATGTTTTTCTCCTAGTCTTAGCCATGCACATAATACTTAAAAAATTTAAGTTTACAGATTTCAGAGGTTCACTTGGCCAAAAATGGCTCTTCTGTAGTGCAGGCGACACAAGTGTTCCATGGAACACCCATCAATTTTATAGAATTAGCATGTACCATGATCTACTATTTGATCAAATATACAGCCTTCATTTATATGTATGCTAGGGTTCTTACTACTTAAGGGGGACAATATAATGTGTCATCAAATACATGTACCTTGTGTAAAATGAAATAGCTTATGCTGATTGGTCTATCAGAATCCCTGCTAGAGCTTGATACTATGTCCAGAAAAGAGATAGGTATATGGTTAGATGTAGTTTATTATACTGCATAATCTACACATTATGGATTTCCTATGTTTGGTTTCTAGTGCTGCTGATGAGGAATTAATTTCCGAAATGGCCATACAGCTCAATAAAATTATTATACCCCCCAAACAAAGTTTGGGGGGTATATAGGAATCACCCTGTCTGTCCATATGTCTGTCTGTCCGTCTGTTTGTCAGTCTGTCCGTCTGTCCATGTACCTTGTTAGCGCATGTTCTCGTAAACGGCTCCTTGGATTTTGATGAAATGTTACACAATTGTAGTCCATCTGAAGATGTGCATGAAGTGATATGGTTTCTGTCTGAAATTTTTAAGGGGAGATAATTCGTCTTTGAATATTATCTGGCAAAAAGGGGGAATGAGCCTTGTCAGTGCAAGTTCTCATAAATGGCTGCTTGGATTTTGATGAAATGTTTCACAGTTATAGTACACTACCTGAAGATGTGCATGAAGTTATATGGTTCCTATCCCAAATTTTAAAGAGGAGATAATTTGACTTTGAATATTTTCTGGAAAAAGGGGGACCTTGTCAGTGCATGTTCTCCTAAACAGCTGTTTGGAGTTTGATGAAATGTTGCACAGTTCAGGGCTCACCACACTTCAAAAGAACAGGGAGACTTGAAGTCTCCCTGAGGGTAGAAAAAGGGAGACTTCAGGTCATGACAGGGAGACTTGTTTGC